>SAYR01003018.1:3411755-3450031 GCA_004382745.1 Argopecten irradians irradians
GAAAACACAAATAAAGATTAATAGTGCCCGCACTCTTTAGTATATATTTTTTTTGGCCTGCCATTCCACTGGATAATGTTTTTATTCACGCTCGCAATAATTTTGGCGGAAAAGCTCACTAAAAGGAGATAACAGTACTACACGATTATTAAAATAGCCTGCATAGGAATACGTATTTTATCGAATTTGTATGTATTCATTTGTGCTTATGTGTTCTCAAGATTACACACAGATCTTAGATTTATGTAGGTGAGTATTAAAAACTACCACCATTTCAATGGATCCTGTAAAGAACTGCGTCATTGCTCTTAATTCGAGCTTCTTATGTGTGAAAGTGTATATTTTGAGAACCAACCTGTCTCTTGATTAAATTTTGGGACGCGCTTATTTTATCTCCTTGTTAATTTAAGTCGAAGCTTTCTGTCAGAAAATCACTAAAAAAATTCACTTGCAAGACAAAAAGTAAGCACATAAATGCATTGTCTCTCTCTCGGTTTCGCATTATTATACTCTTACCTCCGACAGTCTCTAATTGTGGAGAAGGGCGAGATGAGTAATTGAAATCTATCCCTAATCAAATAACATCACGAAGATGTCGAGGCTGTCAATAATAATAGTGGGGAAGCTCCGTAGATAGCGCCAGTTCTTTGGTTTTATTTGGGAAAATAGAAAAACGGTGCCCTAGGGTTCTCATTCCCGCTTGTATGTCTGAGTGCCATCCGACCACAAAGAGACAAAAATAAAGATGTTTTCTGATGCATATATAGTTCGTGTTTTCCGGAATACGTTAGAAATCTACCTAGACATTTATTATAAATATGACTATTTGGGTGTGATCTCGGGCAGGGGCCCACCAAGAGAGCGCCAGATCAGGGGAGCAACTAATAAAGCAACACTACAACAAGAAGGGACGTATATAAAAACGCAAAATTCGATAAACATGCATTCAAACAACGTCTATCAATGACCAACATGTCGACCCAAAAGCGCTATGCATAATTTGTGGTCTGACCTATTTTTGCTCCTACAAAAATGGTGAAAGGAATTATCATTTATGCGCCTCCGAAACACTTAATAGGGGTCTTTGTATTTCCTCTCTCCCCTGAGAGAGAGAAAGATAAGGTATATTATTCCCGCTCAGTCTTGGTGGTATTACGGGTATAGCCTTATATGTTTTCTTTAAGTGGCTCTTTCCTCCCTTGCTGCGTGAAAGGTTGGGGGTTGATAAGACCTGGAATAATTCGTACCTAGCCACAAAGATACGAAACGACTGCCCTATTAATAAAATATTTAGTACGCCATATTACATCGTAACGTTGGTTTGCGATCATGGCAATATGGGTCCTTGCCGGCGCTGGAGCATCTTTAGGCATCTCCACAGAGATGAACGGGATGAGGAGCAGGGGTGGATAGGTAACAAGGGGCTTTTTTAAGCGAATTTGAAAAAAAAAAAGGCGGAGTAGGTCCCTCCGCGGACCGGTGGGGTGGGTGTTTTTTCACGGAGGATGGTTCCGCGAAACTTTATCACACACGGATATCTTACTTACCTAGCCTGATTTGGTTATATGTGGGTGGATGAAACAACAATAGATCAATGTTTAATGAAACAGAAGAGCGGGTGGGATGGTTTTGGTTGTACATCAAAATTTTATCTGGAACTCACAGTCTTAAAATGAATTAGTTAATTTTGTTTGCGAAGTGGGCCCCCAAGGGCGGATCGGTTGGGTTGGTCGGTCTTTATTTAAGCGGGGTTCCTCCCCCCCCCTTAATTCTCTCTCTCTCCACTTTTCCTTTGATTTTAGTTTCAGGTGTTGTTTTTTGTTTTTTTTACGGGGCATCCTCATAATATAACGCTTTTAACCGCTTTTTTCTTTTTGGAATAACCTAACCAAACCACTACTATAATTGCAAGATTTTTCTTTAAAAATGTATCGAGTAACAGAATTTAAAGAGTTACATATTAAACAGTAAGACTATCAATATTGCCCCACTATAATTCTCTTATACATGTATTTCAAAAAAGCGCCGTTGTCGAAACTTCATTCAAACACGCTAAAGCTCGTGTCTTTTTCAAAATTTAAAAATTAGCAAACTCGAGTTTGATAAACATGATCAACAGCAGTCACTTGTTGGGAAACTCTATTATCCAGTTCGAAAACAAAATACTTTTGGAAAAAACTGTATGTTCGAGTTTTACCAGTTCGACTTAGCAATGTTCAAATTTAAGTAACGTTTTTCTTAAAAAGGTCACAATAATCAATAGCTGCCTAATACAGTTAATAGCTAGATACATCAGTAAACATCCCACAATGACGATTATACTGGTAGTACACCTTATTCTTCATGAAGGAACCAGAGAGTCACATGTACTTTAGCTGAGGTATTTCTACGTGCTTCTATATGGATTCGTTCTTATCGCGTGCCTCATATACTTGTATCCTGAACTACTTAGTCTTTCAGTATCACGTATCAATTTTCTTTTCCGCTTAGAGACTATACAACATATGCCATGTAACAGGACCGAGATTTTAAAATTTGTTCCTAAACCTATATTTGGCTAAGTAAATGGTCAAGCACGTTCGAATTGCAAGCATTGTTTTCAACAAATGGTCATTTTCTGTTATACGTTGTTGTTGAATTAATGCTATAGGCATTTTGTCCAGCGTTAGCTAGTCTATATTTAGACGAGAACATATGTATCAAACGTGTGATTATAAACTCTTGATTCTTGCTTGATATATTGATCAGTTCTTTCTCTTGGACAAGACAGAACGCTGATAATTGACTGGCGAATAGGGTACCGTGTACGGACGTATGATTCGGAAATCGTTACAGAGTAAAACTATAACTAACACGCGTAGATTGATTCGGAAATTCGGTAGATTAACTAAACACACGTATATTGATTTGACCTTCCCCTTTCAGACCACGCTGCAGTCAGAAGGTTATTTTATTTTCATTGCTAATTGGTAAGAGAGGATGCTCTTGAAATAGAACTAAGCTTTACCACAGTAATATTGATATCAATGTCTCGCGTAACGTTTTATATGTTTCCTGGATTTTATTTAGAAGGACCAGGTGACTTAGGAGAGACCTACGAACAACACGTACGTAACAACGTTCAATCTTGATCGCTCGACCATCGAATCGACGTCGCTTGGGAGACGAACGGTAAATGAATCCATTTTTGCTTCGTACTATCGTTCGTTTGGCATTGCGCTTCATCGTTTTGTTAGACCTTTGAGGAAGTCTCAGGATCAAAAAACATTAATAGTCTAAAACAAATGGTGCGTCTGCTTTTACATTAAATACTCGCGAGCTAGGCCTACTGGCTTTCTGTTTTTGGGATGATGTGACCGGATGGGGGTTTGTAACGTTGTTTGGTGTCTCTTCGGAAGTACGTTTATGTGCGACAGCACTATAAATAGTGAGCAAAAGTTGCTACAATCACATGTAAACACACCAATTATATAGTCTCTAAAATACCTTGCATATACATAGGAGGGCCGTCCTTAAAAGGTCATAGCTGGTGATTGGACACTTGGTTGTTTGGATTGACAGTGACATGTATTAACAGCCAGTGTCATTTGACTTATGGATCCCCAAAAGTTTACAATGTAAAACTCGTACATGGTTGTATCTCGGACAGGGGACAGAACTCATTAGCCTTCCATACTGTGACGAGCAAACTCGTACATGGTTTTATCTCGGACAGGGGAGAGAACTCATTAGCCTTCCATACTGTGACGAGCAAACTCGTACATGGTTGTATCTCGGACAAGGGACAGAACTCATTAGCCTCCATACTGTGACGAGCAAACTCTACATGGTTGTATCTCGGACAGGGGACAGAACTCATTAGCCTTCCATACTGTGACGAGCAAACTCATACATGGTTGCAAACGTGATGCAGTGTCAAAGAAGACGTTAAGAATAAAGTCAGATGGATAAAAAAGATGATATCTCAAATTTTGTCGTCTTTTACATGTTAAGGCCAATATAATTATAGCGTATTTGCGTAAAGGACTTGACTAGCCGCATTAACGACTCAACTGGAATAAACTGTATTAGCTTTGCAATTATTTTCTTTAAGGACCGAACCCTGGTAACCGCGTGCTACGTCTTAATGTAAAATCGATTTTCTTTATTTACAACACCTCGTTAATGAAATAAACAAAAAAGATTAGTCTCATGTAATTAGTACCGGGGAAAACTATCCACGATGTTTAAAATAGCGCCGTGATCGACAATTAACTAACTTTCCGGTGTATTGATGTACTTGAAAAGATGGGGTTTCAATCTCCGGGAATGCAAATGAATCGGTAACATTCAAATTACTTTGTAAATCAGAGAGTGTTTTGCACCTCGTTGTCCATATTACATTGTGTTTTAGAATATTGTTTTTTGTGTACTCGGATTTCAGATTAAGTTGCACTGTCTTCAATGATGTCATCCTCGATGCTCCAGGGGTTACTATCACTGGTTATGGATATTTCTACCCTTGGACTGTCAAGTTATGGATATTTCTACCCCTGGACTGTCAAAGTAAAAATGAAATCAACCAAAGAAATAGGTAATTTGATCATTTTGATGTAAATCAAAATAATCAAATAACGATACACTGTAATCTTCAAAGGTAATCTTTGCAGGCCTGTGATAAGCCAGATTTTTTTCTCTTGAACTGCCATTAATTTTACTACGAGATAGTTCAGGGTTGGATATAGCGACAGTGAAAGTAACTCATGGAATATCGAGGATGATGTACAATCAGTCTGACGTATCGCGATGGCTGAGTTGTTAATTATGAGATGCCCCGACATATTACATATGTACAACAAACCATCCACCTCTGCATGCCAGTACATACAGGCAGCAAGTAGATATCCGTAGTTTTCGCCGACTACTCCGGCTTCCCTCCTCATCCGTATCCCTTGGATGCTAAAGATGCTCCAGCGCCGGCAGAGCATAAATGATATTCCTCATTTGAACAATAATTTGTGTTTAGTAGTGTATATTTATGTCTAATTAACACGAAAAATAATATAAAAACATTTATTTTGCCTTTGGTGCATGTGCAAGCAGTACTTCATTCCATATAGGATACATGTATAGTGCCACTGATTTTTTTCGGGATGCAATTAATTATTTTTCATATTTTTATTTTGAAGTGAAATAAGAAGCTCAAACTTTTCAATGGTGGTAATGGTGTTAAATAAGTAACTTTTGTAACTGAAGAAAAATACTAAATCGTCTGCTGCTGTTTTTGAAAGTGAAAAAATACCATTTGTCAGCACTGGAGCATCTTTAAAATAATTTAATTCGCGTTTGGTGCATACGCAATCATTATTTCATTCCATATAAGATGTAGTGCCACGGAATTTATTTGGGATGCAATTAATTATTTTTCATATTTTTAACTTGAAGTATAATTAGAAGCTCAAACTTTTCAATGTTAGTAATGGTGTACAGTAAGTAACTTTTGTAACTGAAGAAAAATACTAAATCTACTCCTGTTTTGATAGTGAAAATCTTTAATAGAACGTTAAAAAAACAAACCTCTGCGTGGGACACCCACGGTCTGTTGGTTGCACTACGTATACGCTACGTTATACTAAGAAACGTAGTTGCAATCAGCCATGGTCAAAGCAATATGTCAGAAGCTTACAAAAACGTCTGGAAGTTAATAACTAAAAGTCCACTACAACCAGTTGTAACAATTTAAAAATTCTTAACGCAATCAATAATTAGCCCGCGTACTAAATGCCCTTATTAACCTTTGGATGAGTGTACTCTTTGTAAGACCTGCATACAAAAGAAATACTCTAACGCTCTTAATGTCAAACTGAAAACATACGGGACGCGGGAAATGTACTATTATCAGTTACAACGTTCACTGAATGTAATTTTATAAATGATTGTAACAACATAATAACTAATGTATATCGTACACCGGATATTGCTACTACCTATATGTACGTAGATCTGTTTGTGCTGCCGTGTATTCTTGAAATTAGTGCCGTGATCAGCTGTTGTACATTATATACCTAGATAGATTAACCTATTATAGTGTCAAGGTCAATAAGGTCATGGTCGGTTGCTCGTTCAAGGATTATATCAATCGCAACTTCTCAGAGGATTTTCGGAAATGTTATATTTCCAGAGATTTTTGTGAGAATTCTAGCGAATTTTTGTGAAAGTACTGAGCATTGCTGTTAAATTCGTACGCTCGTGAAGAACTATCAAGGTTAAAATCTTAGACCAGATGTTAGCATGGTCGAGTGTCATAGTGCAAAGGTCATTTACAGACTTAATGTTACTATCTATACATCGTGCTTTTCTCAATGCATATGCATATTGTAATCAATTTTACATGTAGATAAAAAGGAAACACGGGGTGGGTTTTACACGCTTCCGTGATTCCATATTATATATCGACATCCATCTACAAATTGGATCTTCCTGAACTCATCAGGTATTATCCCAGAAATCTATATTCCCTGAGGAGTTCCGAATGAAAATTGGATAATTATTTTTTTTTTTTTATCAATTGTGTATAACAATAGCTCGTTAAAATGTTTTGAATATGAAACCTATTTGACATTCAATATGAAAAATCCGAATCGCAGATAATAAAATCTGTACAAAGATTATTACGTTAGAATAAGATTGATTCCGCTACACAGATATTAATTTCTTGTCGTAGTGAAAAGCCCTAAAATGGACCATAACTCGTATAACGTTTGATGTACGCACATTTATCATTGCCAATTCCCTATTATATGAAATCATTTTAACATAACCAAAGGTCAATATTTTACTCATATATTGCTAGTAAGGCTAGGGATATGTTTTTTCCCTGTTTCATGTCCGTCCGTGTGTCGGTAGGTTCTAAATAAAAACCTAAATATTTTTACGAGCTGGGCATTAAAGACACGCATGTGCAGCATGGAAAGTATTGTTTAAAAAAAATTTTAAATTTTTTTCAAAGATATAAAATCTATAAAATACTTTTTTTCTAAATGAGCAATGAGATAAATTAATTTTGGAGAAGTGTATATAACCACAAGGATTGGAGAATTAGTTACAGTTTATATCAATTTGGACCAATCAGAGTGCCCATAGACCATTTTTAGATGTTTAGGGGTTATAATCTGTAACGCCCAAACAGATGTAAGTTATTTGGGAAAATGTTTATATTTGTTTATTCATTCATTTATTTATTTATACATGAATTTATTAATTTATTTGTTTATTTTGCAGGTTTCAGACAACACATAGATATTGTTATGTTTATTTATTTATTTTTCGCCATGCTGACTGGTACGTAAATAAAAAAAAATAGGACGCAAAACAATATTAAACACTGCCATGGCCCTACGAATAATGATACGTGCCTTTATAATTATGTGGTTGAAGGTAACAGTTGAAACCCTGCATCGTTAATTGGAGGAATTGCGGTGATACCAAAGGTTACAGACAGTATCTACTGTCTGGTAATGTGTAATATCAGATCGGAACTTTTCGTGTCTGAATCTAAACACAACTGGTTGACCAACGCACGCATAAAGTATGCATATAAAAGAGGGCATGAAATGTTAAAGACAAATAAAAGTATGCGTTATAGCCGACTATGTAATTTCGCCTATTTCATAGTTCCCATGGTATACTATAAATCTAATATTTAATAGTGGTTTAGTCGGCGAGACGTATATAATGTGATGAAAGGGACGTACACTTGTGTGGGGTGCAGTTACATGTAATGGAGGGAGATGTTAGTCGGTGGGAATTAGGTAGGGTCTTTTTTGTCGACGGGATGTAGAGGAGACGCGTGAACAATAAAAAACAGCGACGTAGACGCTCAAGTCAATGAGAGAATGTTGGCTATACCTTCGGGACGGCGGGTTGCAAAGGGCGAACGTACACGAGCAGTAGAGGGCATGCACGTGTTGATCGACGGGAGCAAGGGCAGACGTGTGAGGGCGGAAGTATATGTGTTAGTGAGAAATGGAGGGCAGGTGTGTAGGATGGTAAAAATGGAGGGTGGGCGTGGGTCGGAGGGAAGTGGAGGGTGGACGTATGGGTCGGAAGGAAGTGGAGGGCAAACGTGTGGGTCGCCGGGAAGTGGGGGCAGACATTGGGGTCAGAGGGAAGACGAGTGCGGACGTTTGGGTCGGTGGGAAGTGGAGAACAGACGTGTGGGTCGGCATGAAGTGAAGGACGGCATGTGTGCGTCGGCGGGAAGTGGAGGGCAGACGTTTGGGTCGGCGAGAAGTGGAGGACGGCATGTGTGCGTCGACGGGAAGTGGAGACCAGACGTTTGGGTCGGCGAGAAGTATTGTGGGTCGGCGGGAATGACGGTTTGAGGCAATGTTTGTCAAGAGGAGGCATTCGATCCTACAGTTCGTGTTATATGGAGTGAAGAGGCGTGATTTGGTGTGGGAATGCATATGTGACTTATTATTCATACTTCGCACTTAGAGGAGCAAACCCTTTCATCGATCGTGTAACGGCGTCAATATTGCTACCCCAGTCATTACCAGGGAAATCAAATTACAAATAAATCTTCCTCGCGAATTACATTTATTGTAAACAATCAATATTAATGTGGATATTTATTGTATAGGCCAAATCATAAGCACAGGCGTCTATGATAGAAACGTAACCCCGTATTCCGACCACTTAGCGGCGTTTCGAGGATAGCAGGAAGAAGGAAGTGTCGGGAGCGGACGGACATGCGGTTTCCTAGCATAGTATCAAGGCTGTTTCGAAGTACATGAGCATTTCTAGTATTGATTTCCCGTCCTTAAGTATATTATAGATATGCTCTGCATGGTGACAAATCCGTGATATAAAAGATTGTCTATCTCTCTTGTGTTACATACACTGTACCTGCATTATGAAAAAAAATGTCGCATGTAGTGCATGTACTGGTATACATTGATACATTGTACCTACCATTCGTTCACACACAGGCGTTTGACTATATATACATTTTTCTCTGTTTTATACAAAAATGTCTACAGAGCCAAACGCCTGTGGTTGGCATACGTACATAAGTAATATTTATTTTATATTCATTACGATAACAGTACATACCTGCATCATTGTTTGCAGATTGCAAAATGTCATTTCTAAAATAAATTGATATATTGATTTAGTAGTACCTGTATAAATATATATATAACGATTTTATCCTCTCATTTACACAGTGAGATACCCCTTGAAGAAAACTTATTTGCGACCTGAAAATTTTCGTATTTTTCGCTTTTATGTAGTAATCTCTGCGAATATACACCCGACTGTATTCAGGCCACACGTTTTGATTGTATGCATGCAAATACGTTATAACTATATATGATAACACGAAAATATCACACCGTCAGCAATATTTGAAAATTTACTTAGCGAAAATATGGACACGCAAATAATTATAAACTCCTTAAAGACTATAAGTGTACAGTAGCCTTACGTGAAAATGTCAGAACGCCAACAATATATTTGAAAGGTGATCACGCGAAAACGTACAAGTTTGCTGTCATCGACGGTAGTGATCATGCTGTTAAATCATCCGCACAGGGACCTGGCACGATTTTTTCAACCAACAGTATACATATATATACTGAAGGTTGAAATATTTCGTGCCAGGTCCCTGTGATCATCCTGTATCAATTAGAATATAATAGATTTTCATATATGTATATTACGCTACCCTAAGTCAAATTCTATTTTATATTCTTTACTTTTAATGGCTAGCTGACTCTTTCGTGTCTGTTCCATCTGCCATTTGAGTGGCATGCATCAGGAATATCTCGAGTAAGAGATATGAAGATCCCTATAGAATTACGTATTGGATGTCGGTAAAAGGATTTTCTATATTTAATGTATAGAGCTCAATAGCGATAGAGTTCTTCAATCTAGTGCACGGTGATAGTGGGCCAGTAATATCGGTAAAATACCAAGTGCGATGCACACCTCCCAGTATAGATTTCACATTTAATTCTCTATAGCATAAAGCTGGTAAGCTATTCCCGCGCTGCACATGTCAAAATTCTTCACGGCTTTGCGGTAAAGCTAACCAGGAAGAATGAGTAAGTGAGATCCTTTGATGGAATTCTTCAGCTTTCCTGTTTTTGTAAGCTAACCAGGAATGTACTGATCTGTATGTGTTGTAAGTGATCTCGCGCTTGAACTCTTTGGCTTTAACCAACTGTAAGCTAACCAGGAACGTCAAAAATTGTTGCTGTTTGGGATCCTCGCCCTCAAATGAAGGAGTTTTCCCTCAAAACCAGAACGACACACTTCAGCTGCGGAGAACTAATGTACCTGTACAAACAGGTAACGTCTAGAGTATTTTTTCTATTCATATTTAATATCGTTGACGTGAAAATAAATCATTACAAGCTTAAATGTTATCCTTAATGACATATATGTGTCTTCCTGAAGACATCATCACAGATGAATTAGGGTAAAACCTAAAATGTGTGTCTGAGATATCGCGAGATTATCATATATCACTGCACTGCAATGTTATTGCATGTTTTTAACTCTTTTAATGTAAAATAAATCTGCGAAAGTATTTGCAAATAAGGTTTTCTTATTTTCCTGAATAAACAATGAAGATTTACGCTGATTAAGACTATTAGATAAACCGTTATACACGCCTTTTTTCATTTTCAGTGTAAGGATGGGTTATATATTTTTTTATTACTCTATACCTCAATTGATTTATGAAAATGTATTAAGAAGTTTGTGGTGATAGTAAGCGACCACCGCTGTATAAAAACCACATGCTTATCATATATAACAACAACTTTCTTATGGTCTCAAATGCTCATTTATAATACAATTTGACCCGTGTATTAAGACCACCTGGCAACAGAGGCAACTTTTCTCTCCCCCTTGAGTGGTCTTTATTTATAAATAGGTTTGACTACACAAGGAAAATATTTTAAATATCGACTGGAAAAAACAACATCAGCAAGTAAACACCTCAGGGTTATAAAGACCATTGATGGTCGTTATAGACAGGTTTGACATTTTTTGTATAAAGAAATATAAAAGAAAAAAGAACCCAGAACATATTTGCGTAATGTTCCTATTTAATGGTTCATTTCACAGATGAAATATCCGAATGTAAAAAAAAAAAAAAAAAACTGGGCTCATATAATTCAAAAACAAAATCTATGGCTTTCTTTTATTAATTTAATTCATAAACACCAAATGCATTAACGGCACATCTGACACAGCAAAGCGGACATGAATGTAAAGTAATGCAGGAAATAATTTAAGTTCACCCAAAAGTGTAGGAAACTTCAATTTCTAATTACTTAAACTGTGAAACAGAATAACGGGCTTATGACATTATCAATAAAGGAATCTCATTCGAGGATACACGTGCGCGTCAAAATTGTCACTATATTCTTCGGGAGCGGCATATAGCGACGGAAAATTTCCTTATAGTGTTGGCATTTAAAGAAGATTCTTTACAAGACATATAGATGGATCGATAATTGCGTTTGAAAGGTCAGAATTGAGGAAGTAATGTTATTGCTTAATGTAATGTAGAGTTAAATCTATCATCGATACTCCAGGGGTTACTATCACTGACGTTATATCCACCTCCGGACTATCTCATAGTAAAACGGAAGGCAATAGAAGGCACAAGTAATTTGATCATTTGATATTCATCAATGTACATCAAATGAATTGTATAATGTTACACAGTGGATGACTGCGTTGCTTTGAAGTCCGGCGTCGCTTTCTCTGTAATCTTCAAAGGAAGTCTCTACAGGCCTGTAATTGTCAGTTTTTTTCTCCTTAACTTGATTTACTATGAGATAGTCCAGGGGTGGATATCACGTCAATGATATTAACTCCTGGAGTATCAGTCAGGATATATACATTGTAGGTTTGTATCAGTACTGTAACCACGTGGGTGAAAATCATGATTTCTCAGTAAACTTATTGCTAACCATCCTCGATATTCAAGAGGTTACTATCACTGTCGATGTAACGACAGTGATAGTAACCCTCGGGGTATCGACGATCGCAGGGGTCTGAGAATTAGTCATAGTTATCAATTTGAACCCATCAGATTGCCCAAAAAACCATATAATATATTATGCTTTAGAGGTCTAGATCAGAAATCGGTACCTCGTATTTTTCGCTTTATATATTTATAGGTTATAGTACTTTGTAGATACGCTTTTTGCCGATTTTTTTATCTAGACCCCTAAAACGTCAAAAATGGTTAATGGACACTCTAGGTGGATCCAAATTGATATAAAAAATGAAATGTAGTTAGAGTATTAGACTTTTGAATTGAGTGACATTAAAATAAGGTCAAGGTCACGGCTGTTCATGCTAACATTATAGATACTGTCGCCAAAGGGTTTTGGCTCTATACTAATACAATATTACACATATATAGATAAGATCTATAGAGCCGAATGGCACTGTGTCCTAGGCAGGTCATCCTCGATACTCGATTCAGGGGTTCCGATCACTTACGATTTCTGCACCCCTGGACTTTTTCATCATAAAATGGAGGTAAAGTGAACACAACAGGTAATTTAGTCCTTGAATGCACACCAAAAGAGCCGTATAACGCTCTGCGATTGGTTCAGATTTTTTCTCTGAGCTGCCTTCAGTTAACTATGAAATAGTCCAGGGGTGTAGAGATCGTAAGTGATCGGAACACCTGGGATATCGAGGATGCAGGCAGGTATTTCGCATACCAAAATAGGAAGACTGCCCTCCGTTTTATAGTTGATCTGTACAAATGTTGAGTATGTGGAATTGAATGTAATGTAATGTCATTCAGTATGAATGCATTTTCGAGTCATTTTATTGCCGACTTTTATTTAAAGTTTGAAATTTTAGATCTTCCGAGAGTGCGGATTATAAAAGGAGACGTTTTGCTTACAAAATGTTGGGTGAACTGTGTTTAAATGTAAAGTATAAAATATCCATGCATGACGAGTAGATATATAAATTAATCATACATGCATGCCTTTCTACATGTCCCGTATCCCCGGGGAACATTCGGCGGTAATGGCCGCCCTCTAACGTTACTTAACTGAGTCTATTGCCAGAGAAGAGAAAATATATTGTTGTGATATCAACCATATGAATCTGCTAGATCTATAACGACATTTATTGATAATTTCGTCGTTTAAAGCGTCTCAGGGGAGAATGGTTTGTGAGAGCTGCGTAAGAGGCGGAGTGTTGGCGTTTTACGTGTGATTTAGACTATGTAAATAATTGATAGAGCTCTGGCTATTTTCTGGCCTCTCCATATATACTAAGTGAAAAACCGACAAGGGGGTGTAACTGTAAACAGCGGTGATCTATCTGACAGAGGTCACCGCACAACCTTGGGCTAGTCAACTGCTTTGCAGTAATCGACCGTAGCTTGTGCAAAAATGTATTCACGTAATCACTGGGAAATTGATACATGTCGTAATTTGCAGGAGGGTTGTACGAAATGTCAGATGCATACTATGGTGGCCAGTTTTTTGTGCCTAATCTCAATCTCGTAATATCGCTCTGATCAGTTTTGGTCGACAACGCTAGATAAAGCGACAATGCGACTGCGACGGAGCGCCAATACGACGGCGGCAGAGCGATAAATACCGTGTTGTCGCTCCGTCGCAATATATCCCAGGGTTCTTTGCGGTCCCCACATTCAGCCCCTTTTTATATTACCCAACTTTCCGACATCCTTGAGACCTGTATGGTGTATTGGCCCCGCTTCGTAACTAGGCTGAGTTGAGTACAGCGTTTGATGGAAACGCAGATCTGCATAGGTAGCATGCCGAAATGGCGTATTCACAAGTTTGTTCAAATCAATGACCTTGGCATGCATTCAAAGTCACAAGAGCATGAGACACTATGCGGCCAGATAGCTCCCAGGCAAGGTTCATTGTGGTCCCCGAGTCATTCAGGGGAACGTGTATACATTCTGGGAGAGGTTGCCTGGGGTCACCGTAATATTCAGAACTTTAACTTTTTTGCTCGTCCTTTATTGTATACAGTGTACATAATGAATGATCTTTTCATAGCGGTTGACTGGTCATTCGGAAATGGAGAAATATTTTTAAAGTGAATATAATACGTCGTAACAGGCTGCATGGTTCTGTATATTTTACGTCTTATTCATTTCGAGTATTTAGCTGGTATTGGTTTGTGTAGAAAACCAAAGTTCGCAGAAAATTTCTTCGACCTACGTTTATTGTCTCTAACACGATACCAATTGGCTAGACTAAGTGGTATTAATGTTGGAAACTTTATGAAATATGCAACCAGATTTCCTCAAAATTCGTGATTTGTAAATCTACATGGGATTCGGGAATAGAAAATATATGATCTACATAAACAAGATAAGAAGGATTCCTAGGGGGTAAAAATGGGTTAAAATGCGGAAAGTCACGAATGCAGATATGCGCCAACGCGATATACACTCTTTCATATTCGTTCTTGATATACGTATGCCGATACCGTTTTTGACAGAAAACCATTCGCGGCCTGAATAATTGAAGAGTCAATCAGCTGAGTTCCTTTTTGAAAAATTTATGAGTTCTTTCATGTATGGAATGACGCTGTTGAAAGTAAGATGAGTTATTGAAGCATAATGGTATGTTATTTTCCAGTGCCCTATAACAATAAAACTTTAACACTACATATTATGTCGTATAAATTATATTAGCACCTGGCTGCTTTCGAGGAAAATCTACCAATCTGATTGAAATACAGTTCCTTGTTATCACTGCGTTTGATAAAGGATCTGACATCCCATAGGTCACCTGTAAACTATCTCTACACCCTTGGACTATCTCATAGTAAAACTGAAGACAGCTCAGAGGAAAAAATCTGAACCAATCACAGGTCAGCAAATATTTCCTTTGAAGATTACAGAGAGAGCAACGCCCATCTCCAAAGCCACAGTCAACCACAGTGTACCGGTATACGGCTCTTTCGACATCCATCAACAGCGCAGAGGAAAAAATCTGAACCAATCACAGGTCAGCAAATACAAAATGTATTTCCTTTGTGAAGATTACAGAGAGAGCAACGCCCACCTTGAAAGCCACACAGTCAACTGCAGCGTACCGTTATACGACTCTTTCGACATACATCAAAGGACTGGATTACCTGCGCTGTTCTGTCCAGGGGTGTAGAGATACTGGAGTGTCAAGAATAGCATGTCGACTAATAACAAGCAATCGCAATGTCTCGATGTATTTTGCATAATATTTGGAAATACTTTAGTGTTACAGTAAAAAAAAACAAACAAAAAAACATTGACCTGATATTTAGATATGACGGGAAAGCTCTCAAATCCAGAGAGGTGAGAAATATACCTGGTCCAGGTGAAACGACAGCTAGGTTAATCCTTTCACGTGTCAAGAATTTTTTTATGGAAATAATATCGCTGGCTGAAAACTATAAATAAATTACATTTACAAATCACCATATTCTCTGAAAAAGTTATCCCTCTTGATCCCTCCTGATTAGCAATATATAATCTATTGATGAAAAAAGAATTTCGATTTATCACTGAGGTGAGATTTCTTATTGTTGTGTAATGATAAAGACATTAACAGAGATTATAGGTCGGAGGTTTATGACAGTATAACGATGATGCGCCTGACTGAGTCGGCGCGAGGTGAAGGGCAATGACAGCCCCGCGCTATTAATGTCAGTATCTTGGACACGCATTGATTAACAGCCGTCACGCTCCGTGCTACAACGCCTGACATACATACAAGTACCTAACACACACAATGTATACTTCCTGTACTATAAACACATGTTTGCGGACTACCATCACAGATGAAAAAAATATGGCTACCAGATGTTCTAAGGTATTTAGTAACATGCTTGTTGTGTAATGCTAAATGCATGTAATTGTTAGAAGCATCTCTACTTTGTTTGATATTTGCATACGCTTAAATGACATTTTTCTTTAGTTTTTATTTAGTATTGGTCATTAGCTACGAAAACGTAGCTCTGAACGATGAACCGAAATATTTTGATATATGATCGTTGTGGAGGCGCGGTGTGAAGTGCCTGTATTTGTTAGCTGTGTGACCTGTATTGTTCAACTGTGTGACCTGTGCTGGCCAGCTGTGTGAAGCCTCTGTATTGGTCAGCTGTGTGACACCTCTGTATTGGTCAGCTGTGTGACGCCTCTGTATTGGTCAGCTGTGTGAAGTCACTGCATTGGTAAGCTGTGTGACGCCTCTGTATTGGTCAGCTGTGTGAAGTCACTGCATTGGTAAGCTGTGTGAAGTCTCTGTATTGGTCAGTTGTGTGAAGTCTCTGCATTGGTAAGCTGTGTGACGCCTCTGTATTGGTCAGCTGTGTGAAGTCACTGCATTGGTAAGCTGTGTGAAGTCTCTGTATTGGTAAGTTGTGTGAAGTCTCTGCATTGGTAAGCTGTGTGACGCCTCTGTATTGGTCAGCTGTGTAAAGTCACTATATTGGTAAGCTGTGCGAAGTCTCAGTATTAGTCAGCTGTGTGAAGCCGAAGCCTCTATAGTGGTCAGCTGTGTTAAGTTTCTGTATTGGTCAGCTCTATGAAGTCCCTGTATTGGTCAGCTGTGTGAAGCCTATGTACTTGTCAGCTGTGTGAAGTATCTATATTGGTCAGCTGTGTTAAGTATCTGTATTGTTCAGCTGCGTTAAGCGTACGTATTGGTCAGCTGTGTGAAGTCTCTGTTTTAATCAGCTGTGTGAAGTCTCTGTATTAATCAGTTGTGTGAAGTCTCTGTATTAATCAGCTGTGTGAAGTCTCTGTATTAATCAGCTGTGTGAAGTCTCTGTATTAATCAGCTGTGTGAAGTCTCTGTATTGACTAGCTGTGTGAAGTCTCTGTATTAATCAGCTGTGTGAAGTCTCTTTATTAAGCAGCTGTGTGAAGTCTCTGTATTAAGCAGCTGTGTGAATTCTCTGTATTAATCAGCTGTGTGAAGTCTCTATATTAATCAGCTGTGTGAAGTCTCTGTATTAATCAGCTGTGTGAAGTCTAGATGTATTAATCAGCTGTGTGAAGTCTCTGTATTAATCAGCTGTGTAAAGTCCCTGTATTGGTCGGCTGTGAGACGTTTCTGTATTGGTCGGCTGCGAGGCGTTTCTATATTAGTCAGCTGTGTGAAGCCCCGGTATTGGTCGGCTGTGAGACGTTTCTGTATTGGTCAGCTGTGTGAAGCCCCGGTAGGTCGGCTGTGAGACGTTTTTGTATTGGTCGGCTGCGAGACGTTTCTCTATTGGTCAGCTGTGAGACATTTCTGTATTGGTCGGCTGTGTAAAGTCCCTGTATTGGTCGGCTGTGAGACGTTTCTGTATTGGTCGGCTGTGAGACGTTTCTGTATTGGTCAGCTGTGTGAAGCCCCGGTAGGGGTTAACTGTATGAACCCCAGGTATTGGTCAGCTGTGAGACGTTTCTGTAATGGTTAACTGTATGAACCCCCGGTATTGGTCAGCTGTCAGACGTTTCTGTATTGATCAGCTGTGTGAAGCCCCGGTATTCGTCGGCTGTGAGACTTTTTTGTATTGGTCAGCTGTATGAAGCCCCGGTGGGTCGGCTGTGGGACGCTTCTGTATTGGTCAGCTGTGTAAAGTCACTATATTGGTAAGCTGTGTGAAGTCTCAGTATTGACTAGCTGTGTGAAGTCTCTGTATTAATCAGCTGTGTGAAGTCTCTTTATTAAGCAGCTGTGTGAAGTCTCTGTATTAAGCAGCTGTGTGAATTCTCTGTATTAATCAGCTGTGTGAAGTCTCTATATTAATCAGCTGTGTGAAGTCTCTGTATTAATCAGATGTGTGAAGTCTCTATTAATCAGCTGTGTGAAGTCTCTGTATTAATCAGCTGTGTAAAGTCCCTGTATTGGTCGACTGTGAGACGTTTCTGTATTGGTCGGCTGCGAGACGTTTCTATATTAGTCAGCTGTGTGAAGCCCCGGTATTGGTCGGCTGTGAGACGTTTCTGTATTGGTCAGCTGTGTGAAGCCCCGGTAGGTCGGCTGTGAGACGTTTTTGTATTGGTCGGCTGCGAGACGTTTCTCTATTGGTCAGCTGTGAGACATTTCTGTATTGGTCGGCTGTGTAAAGTCCCTGTATTGGTCGGCTGTGAGACGTTTCTGTATTGGTCGGCTGTGAGACGTTTCTGTATTGGTCAGCTGTGTAAATCCCTGTATTGGTCGGCTGTGAGACGTTTCTGTATTGGTCAGCTGTGAGACGTTTCTGTATTGGTCAGCTGTATGAAGCCCCGGTATTGATCGGCTGTGAGACGTTTCTGTATTGTTCAGCTATGTGAAGCCCCGGTATTGGTCGGATGTGAGACGTTTCTGTATTGTTCACCTGTGTGAAGTGTCTGTATTGGTCAGCTGTATTTAACCCCGGTATTGGTCGGCTGTATGAAGCCCCGGTATTTCTCAGTTGTGTGAACCCCCGGTATTGGTCGGCTTTGAGACGTTTCTGTATTGGTCAGCTGTATGAAGCCCCGGTAGGTCGGCTGTGGGACGTTTCTGTATTGGTCAGCTGTGTGAAGCCCCGGTAATGGTTAACTGTATGAACCCCCGGTATTGGTCAGCTGTGAGACGTTTCTGTAATGGTTAACTGTATGAACCCCCGGTATTGGTCAGCTGTCAGACGTTTCTGTATTGATCAGCTGTGTGAAGCCCCGGTATTCGTCGGCTGTGAGACTTTTTTGTATTGGTCAGCTGTATGAAGCCCCGGTGGGTCGGCTGTGGGACGCTTCTGTATTGGTCAGCTGTGTAAAGCCCCGGTATCGGTCAGCTGTGTTAAGTCTATGTATTTCCGGTTGGTTGTCAGAATATACCAGAATGACTATTTTTTGTGTGTTTTTCGCCTTGAGTTTTATAAACAATGAAATTTCTTTTTGTCAAACTAAAGGAAGTTTAGCATACTCAGAGAATTTTTAGTCATTATTTTTATATTGCATATTCTCTTACTAATTAGTTCTCCGCCTATTATCATCTTAATTATAAAGAAATAAAACCTGCCACATTTTAATTTCGGTGATCTTCACTTATGTGCTGGCGACTGTCAAAGCGATGCGAACCCAGAATAAAAAATGTTTAAATTTCTCCTCACGTCGTTGTTTATATAATATCATGATACATCATTTGACACCATAAAGCATATATTAATAATATAAAAAATACCATTGTGTTGTTGCTAGTAATTAATTTTATCGTCATTAAAATAGCCAACACCCATGACACTGCCTAATGAATATTCATAAACTTGTCTTTGTTTGTTTTGCAAAAATAAACCGCACATATTGTCAGCATAGCTGACGATATCATTAAGTAAATGTGGATCGAGGAACGTTCTAGACAATTAGATATAAAGACGCCTTTTGTATTTTAGTGATGGCATGTGTTAAGACATAAAGCAAAACAATGGATCAGGTTTGTTTTGGAGGATCAAGATAAAGGATCACCATTCCACAGCTGTAAACATCTGAAGATGACGGTTGTGTTGGAGATTTAGGTAAATAAATGTATGTGTGTGTGTCGAATCTGGAGAGAGGATCCGAAGGATAAAAATTAATATACGGGTGATGGGGTGGAAATAAGTGTATATTTGCGGGGGCAAGGGGCACAAATCATTTCATGTCATCACTGATTTGCTTGGCCAGTTATTGAAATAAGATTGATACGACTGCTTTAACGCATATGATTGATTGATTAATTGATTAATTGGTTGATTTATTGATTGATTGATAGTACTTAACGTACGTCCTTGTTCCGTTTAAAAACGAGTCTAGAACACTTCAACGCATATGTTTACACGTATACACTCGATTTCAAATCCTGGCCGATGATCGATGATTTTTTTCGGTTACTCTGACTTTCCTTCATCAATAAACCGGATGCTTGCCTGTACGATCAATCAATATGTGAAAAAAAGGAGGGCGGTGTTAAGGACTAGGTGAAGATTTATTCAGATGATGTTGATGTGTAATGTATTATTTTGAAATTGACCATTACACAAGTACTGAGAATTAGTTGTATTGTACATATGTTTCAACCTACCAGTGCCCATAGACCATTATTGTAACAGAAGAAGGATGGAAAGCTCACCCTGGCGAAAACCGTGCAGAATAAGTTTTTATCGATTGTTGTCTAGACCTCTTAATCGTCTACAAAATGGTTTCAGATTTAAAAATACACTCTTGGTAGGTAAAATGTAACTTTGTGGATCATCACCACGTAAATATCTTTGTATGAAGTTTTGTGACGTAATAACAGTTGAAGGCCCTCGGCCTTTATTTTTTGGAGATTTATATTTCCAGGAATACATAAAAGTGTTAGTCACAAAATGTTTTCCACAGCCTCTGGGGACATTTTTATTTCTTGCATTTACAAAGGAAAACGTAAGATAAAAATCAAACGAACTCGTGAAAAGCTAAAGTGTACATGTAGTAGTGTATGAATAAAGTGAGTTTCGGGTTGATAAAGTATGTGGCGGTCGTCGATGAAATGACGTGCGGTCGGTATAAGTGTTGATTGCGAGGAGGTTGCTAAGGCAATACGTATTACAAATGTACAGTTGTGTGACCGAATATTACGTTAATGTTCCAAAAATGTCGTGAGCGCATTGTGCGTACAACTGTGCGATTTGCGGTACAAATCGTAAATTTTTGCTACCCGAATCGCACGTATCGTTTTGAATCGCACATCGCATATTTTGAAACGATGGGTTAATCAATATTTACAATATCATTAACTGTATCGATGTCTTATTTATCGTAATTAAACGAAGAAAATTAACGAATTTAAGTAATAAGCGTCATTCAAATAATAAACATTTGATGTTCATACATCATTGAACAACAAAAAATATCAATTATATCTAAAACATTTCAATTATCATATTTTCTTACCAAGTCGATGACCTGCAAGATTAGGAAAATATCACCCCAGTGACAATCACCGTATATAACTTAAATAACATGCATATGACATGCTTCAGCGATATAACATTATAAAAGAGCAACGGTTCCACTATAGAAGAAGATACTGCAGTCTCCGAAAGCACGCGCCACTCACTTCATCCACGCTGTTTTTTTAACATGTTGCTTAACAAAACAAGGTCATTGTTGCTATAAATAGTCTACGGTTTGACACGCAACGTACCACAATAATATCTCTATAGTGAAGAGTAATATGTCTGCCTTCTGAAGTTAATGGCTCCGATGAGGTAGCTATGAGGTCATTAAATATACATATACTAATACACTTCTAAACACTAATTGCTGTAAAATTGCGTCGTATTCTGAGAAAATGAAACATAGAAACTGTTAAACATCAAATTGTTAGAAAGGATACATAAAATAGACGTGTCTACATTTTAATTGGCAAACAGTGAGGATAATTTATATTATTCTTTCAAATCTGGGGCTTTTCGACTAAAAATCACAAAATGTTTTGCACCAGCCCCAGATTACTCTAGAGGCGTGTTGGCATCTCAACCACATCTGTCTTTTAGTTTTTATAAGCTTGCGTCGATGTCAGAAGAAATTCTGACTAGCATAATAAAATATAGAGAGAATTGTTGGAAATATTGTCGCTCAGAATAAACAATGACTAGACTACTGACGATTCATGAAGGGTCCTGTTCCGTTACAAATGACTGACCCACCAGGGTATCAGACTCACCGCAAGTAAGTCCCCATCGATATGCAATATGTAAATTCAAATGTCTTTTTTTTTTATAATTATTTTTTTTTTATTTCAAGCAAGAGTTAAGGGTTTGGTTTAGTTTGGCTTATTATATTAACGTTCTGGCTTAACAGCCTGGGTCATTTAAGGACGGCCTCCCGTGTATACATGTGATGTCTAGCGCATGTGAAGTGCGATGTGTGTGTTTTGGGAGACTGTGGTATATTCATGTTGTGTCTTCTTGAACGGTGGAACTCTTGTCCTTTTTATAGTGCTATTCCACTGAAGCATGCTATGGAAGACATCGAACAACACACCCCACCCTGTCACATTATACTGACAACGGGAGAACCAGTATCAGATAACTTATTGTTTAATCAAAAATTAACTTTACTATGAACTAGATCTAATTCTGACCAACTTCACAACATCTCACAAACCTCTTATCAGAAACACGATCTTTTCATGCTCGAGTAAAATATGGTGATCCAGTGACTTCCGACACAATGACCTTGACCTGTGACCCACTGTAACTAGGATGTGGTCGATTGAATCTTTGCTTAATTCCTTAACAGCGTTGCTTCATAACGTAAGATAATAATGCCTATCAGAAAAGCAATATTAACCTTGACATTTGAATTTGTTACCTTGGCCCATTAGCTTAATAACTGCAGTTTACTCCGTACTTAGTTGTGAACAACTTTGCAAATTCAGAATAATTATCAAAGAAGATAAAACGGATAGACAGACAGACAGACGACGAGTAGACGGACAACGTCAATGTTATAGCATCTCGTGGCGGGACTTTCATGACAAATTTTAATGCAATTACTTTTATATAGTTATGGGTATATGAATTAATATGTTTCATATATGATGTATTTATATATCAAAATAACAAGCCTATCACCTACTAAAACGCAACGTTGAAGGATGAAATATTTTCATAATATTCTTTCGAATTGCAAAGAATTGCACCTTGCTAGATTTTCCGGGAATATTTGAGAACAACTATACTTTGGCCATTCGTCGAACTTTTCAATTGTTCAGCTATGGCCATTTCCACGCCTTGGGTCTCAAACAGGCGGTAGTGCTAAAATGTCGGACACCTTATGCGCTCATTTATTACAAAAATGGCTTTTCCCCGAGAAAACAAAACTGAATATGCGGAGCAGTTGTAGCTGTTTTGAGACCCGAAAGTCACAGGAGTCACTCGCTCGAGGACATTTCGCCTTTGACATCCTGCAGGTTTTCCTGAAATGTCCCGGTCGATATCGCGACGGTGCCGAACCTCAACGGAATATTGACACCCAGTAATTACGCAGCTTCAGTTTAACATTTATTATCACTGCATTGGTGAAGAAATGTTTTATCCGTATAAATAAATGTGTTTCTATTTCAATTGAATGCATCTTGCCATTACATCAATGCATTAACTGTTTTCTGATATCTCTATGTGTCAATGTTTTATACCAGAACGTTTTCACAAGTGCGGTGCTAGAGAAGTAATTAAATCACATTTTATACGATCGCTTTGCAGATACGTAGAATAAATCGTGCGTGGCCGTTACCTCTGCCTCCCATCCTTATTATAGATCCTCCACAGCCGTTAGTTTTGCCTCCCATCTTTATTATAGATCATCCATAGCCGTTAGTTCTGCCTCCAATCTTTATTATAGATCCTCCACAGCCGTTAGTTCTGCCTCCAATCTTTATTATAGATCCTCCACAGCCGTTAGTTCTGCCTCCAATCTTTATTATAGATTCTCCTAAGCCGTTAGTTCTGCTTCCCATCTTTATTATAGATCCTCCACAGCCGTTATTTTTGCCTCCCATCTTTATTAATAATCCTCCACAGCCGTTATTTTTGCCTCCCATCTTTATTATAAATCCTCCATAGCCGTTTGTTCTGCCTCCTATCTTTATTATAAATCCTCCACAGCCGTTAGTTTTGCCTCCCATCTTTATTATAGATCCTCAACAGCCGTTAGTTCTGCCTCCCATCTTTATTATAGATCCTCCATAGCTAGCCGTTACTTTTGCCTCCCATCTTTATTATAGATCCCCCATAGCCGTTAGTTCTGCCTCCCATCTTTATTATAAATCCTCTTTAGCCGTTACTTTTCCCTCCCCTCTTCACTATGAATCGTCCGTAGCCTTTACTTTTGCCTCCCATCTTCTATATGAATCCCTCGTAACCGTTACTTTTGCCTCCCATCTTCTATATGAATCTTCCGTAGCCGTTACTTTTGCCTCCATCTTCACTATCCTCCTTAGCCGTTACTTTTGCCGCCCATTTTCTATATGAATATTCCTTGGCCGTTAGTTTTGCCTCCATCTTCACTATCCTCCTTAGCCGTTACTTTTGCCTCCCATTTTCTCTATGAATCTTCCGTAGCCGTTACTTTTGCCTCCATCCTCACTATGTATCCTCCAGTCCGTGACCTTTTCTTTTGCCTCCAATCCTCTATATGAATCCTCCGTATTGACCAATCCGGAAAAAATATTCTGCTCATGACACTTTACTTAAATTGCAAGGTCACCCGGCCTGGTTGAATGGTTAGGTAACCAACAAACATTCTACTACATTGCACTGGTCACTGGTCTCTGGATCTCGATAGCAAAGTGGTTAAGGTGTCCAGCAATATCATACTACTTTTATGTCGTAACTTCCGGTTCGCGAGATCGTGCACATTGTAAGAGAGATGTCGGAAACTGGTCGTAAGTCAATGTTTTTTTATTCACTGGCTTTCGTTGTTGAAAAGAATAACTGACACGTTCATGTTTTATTTTAACTACTAAAATTACGTAAACTCAACCCATCACTTCATTCGCCGTTAATACCGACGGTGTAAAAGCGTACGATCTGTGTAACAAATGGTTGCGTAGTTACTATAGAATTGTAGTGTTTGCAAACGACCACTAGTATTACACACTCTTTGTACTTAACGCTAAAGCCATTTGATACAGAATTCCTCAGTTGTATAGACAATCCTGATAGCCGAGACAGCACAGGGATTACCAATGACACGGCTAACCTGACATGCATATATAAGCCGATCGATCAAAATATAAATATACATTTGCCGCTGGAGTCAAAGTGCCGGAACTGTATTTCATAACATTATCTACACATATTTTTTCCTTAAAGCGTTTGTTTCCGACTTCCTTCCGCGTACGGTATGGGCAATTCAGCTGCATAGTCGAACAGCCAGCTTTTGTGTCTGTGCAGATGAGTGTTGGTGTCATATACAAGTATACATTGACGTACATTTGTATACAAGGAAGCAACTTCGCGGCCTGCTCTTAGATGAGTGACCGGTCCGTCAGTTCGAGTCCCGGTTTCGGCACGTTACGAAAGTGCCGACGATTCCCGATCGAAAGATCGTCAATACGACAGTATACAAGCTCAGTAAGACGATATTTCTTCGACATGAAGTCCGGCTATTGCAACTTTTAGTATTCATTGCACGAGAATTAATAATTGACAGATCGCCAGCTGTCAATCAAACCGCACGTGACTTTGCATTTTGTATTTTGTGTGCTACGATGTTTGCTCCGACATTGAATAGAAACACGCGCGTTTGTGAGCACGAGGCGTGGCTATATTACACCTGGCGATCGGTCAATTCATCTATCGTTAAATATTGGGGATGGACTATACATGTAAATTGTAAAACTTATCATTATTATCATTATTATTGGAAATCGTGAGTATAGACTATAGATATATATGCACTGGTACATTTTTTTATGAATTATTTGTAGTAAATCATATACACAAATATCGAAATACAAACGATAAGTTCTGCCATTAAAATCACATTGGGCTGGCTTCTTTTGTAATAGCGGCGTCTTTTTTCTGTTTTCCCAGAGGAGAAGATAAATCAGTTTAATATTCCTCGTCCTATAGACGCTAATGCACACACCGGTATTACTTCTGATGGATATTTCGTCGCCCTGTATGGGTTTCCTATAGCGCTGTGAGGTTTAACACTTATATAACATACAGTGTTTTACTGTCTTGCGAAAGTCAGCACATCTTAGATGTTTTATCGATAGCTCAACACCTCGTGGCCCAGTCATTGTTCTAGAGTAGAAACTGCCCGAATGTCTTCGACCCGATAACTGGTCTTAGATGCAGAAAGCGAAACAACTAGCAAGCTTCCCATAGAAAAATCCCGTCGGTAACAAAATAGGTCACCATCATAAGAACCAGTAAAACGCAACGGCCGTAAAAGTCATCCACAAAATACACAAAGTACGTCATTCACAAAATAGGTCAACCACAAAGTAGGTCATCCTCAAATAGATCATCCATAAGGTAAGTCATCCACAAAATAGGTCATCAACAAAGAAGGTCATTCACAAAATAGGTCATTCACAAATTTGGTCATCCACAATGTAGGTCATCCACAACGTATGTCATCTACAAAGTATGTCATCCACAAAGTAGGTCATCTACAAAGTAGGTCATCCACAAAGCAGGTCATCTTCAACGTATGTCACGCACAAAGCATGTCATTCACGAAGTAGTCATCCACAAAATAGATCTTCCACAAAGTAGGTCATCCATAAAGTATGTCATTTACTTAAAAGGTCATTCATGAAGTAGGTCTTCTACAACATTACGCTATAAACAGAAAACACCTCCAAAATATTGCATCTATGAAAATACATCTCACCAATGCGGTCCGTCTTTGCATTTTACAGAGTAATCTGTCCTTGCTGGCAAGATACCTCGTAACAAGCATTTCCACTTCCTAATCTTTAAACCCACACCATAGATAATGACGTTGCCGTTTGAAACGCCACATTCTATTGGTTGATGCGGCAGCGTATCAGTTTCTAAAAGAACAGCGTCCGTCAATAAAACGGGAATTATGGGTAAAATATCAAATTATAATGACGGACTTGGCGATATAACTCAAACTCTTGATTGTACTCTCATCATGAACCGCATCAACGTTTCCAATATCCACATCATCATCATTATTATCGCCATTATCATCAGAATTATTGCTATTTAACTCACTCACTAGTTCGTCTGCAGGTCGCGACCAGTCAATTCAACTACTTGTTCACATGTTGCAATATGACATTAAGGCTTGTTAGATCATTGTATGAGCATCAGAAAAGTGAATCGGCTAGTTTTAATGCAGTTATTGGAACGTCATTCCCATCTTCCTTCTCAGAAGTTACAACATCATCACTGGTCACTGTTTGCTGTGGTAATGTTCTTTCCCTTTGCAATAAATTGTGTCCTTTTTTTCTGTATTTCAATTTGGATTATTCCTTGCTCCATGGGTTGGAGAATAAATATTATATTTATAAAAAAAAAGTGACATCATGCATCGTCTGTCGTCGTGCGCCATGCGTCATCCGCCATCCGCCGAGCGCCGTCCGCCATGCGTAAACTTTTCATTCAAACGACTTTTTCTCAATAACCGAAGGCCCAGGGCACTGATGTTTAGCCTGTAGCATGCTAGGATGAAGGGCTACCACGTTTGTTGAAATGAATGATCTTGATTTTCATTCAAGGACACAGGGTCAAATAGGCTAAAATCTTTAAACGACTTCTTCTCAAGAACCAGAAGCCCCAGGGTACTGATATTGGGCATGTAGCATGCTGGGATGAAGGGTTACCAAGTTTGCTCAAATGAATTACCTTGATCTTCATTCGTGGTCATAGGGGTCAAATAGGCTTAAATCTTTTAAACGACTTCTTGGAAATAACTAAGAGGCCTAGAGACCTGATATTGGGCCTTCGGCATGCTGGGATAAAGTGCTTTACAGTTTGCTCAAATGAATGACATTGACCTTCATTTAAAGTCACAGGGGTCAAATAAGCTAAATCTTTAAACGTTTTTTCTCAAGAACCAGAAGGCTCAGGGTACTGATATTGGGCATGAAGCATGCTGAGATGAAGGGCTACCAAGTTCGTTCAAATGAATGACCTTGATTTTCATTCAAGGTCACAGGGGTTAAACAAGCTAAAATCTTTAAACGACTTCTTTTGAATAACAAAGAGGCCTAGAGACCTAATATTTGGCCTGTGACATGCTTGGACGAATGGCTACCACGTTTGTGCAAATGAATGACATTGACCTTCATTCAAGGTCACAGGGGTCAAATAGGCTAAAATCTTTAAACAATTTCTTGTAAATAAACGAGTGGCCTATGAACTGGATATTGGATTTGTAGCATGGTGGAAATCAAGGGACCTTCATTCATGGTCTAATTCATCAAATATATCAGAAACTGAACTTCTGCTAATAAAAGTGTTCTTTGTATTACCTTAATTCTTTGCAACTACTATATTCTTTGAGGTGTTGTATTGTGCCAATAGTCAAATCACCGTCAAGGCCCATGGGCCTCTTCTTAAATTCAAATTCATTGACATAATCATATGCCTCCTCTGTCTCTTCATCTTGTGTCTAATCTTTTAAACCACTATGTCATTAGATGTTATTTTAGAACGTTACATAACTGGTAATGTTTCTAAGTAATACCTTATTTTCCGGAATCATGAAAATGTTTGTTACAAGCAAGATTAAATTTCATTGTCTATCATAAACACACGTTATTACGCTATAAAACTAGTCTTAATGATGTTTGTTGTATGTGTTTATTGTACCTAGTAAATATTCTTTTTATTAGTTTTACTACTGTGAGTTTGGTGACTGCATGTAATTTAGATGTATACTGCACATGTTACCTTTTCATGTCGCGGTGGCCGAGTGGTTTAAAAAAATGTCTCGACATATTACCACAGGCCCTCCTCCTGGGTCGCGACTTCTATTCGAATCCCATGCGGGGCAGTTGCCAGGTACTGGCCGCTGGTAGGTGGTTTTTCTCCGGGTACTCCGGCTTCCCTCCGCCAAAATAATTGGCACGTCCTTACATGACCCTGGCTGTTAATAGGACGTTAAACAAATAAACCAAAAACCCAGACATCATAACGTGAAGGACCTTTAATGCTAACGTAATACAATCAGCAATCAATTTTAATCTGATTCTTCCGATATCTGCGCATGTATTGTAATTTTTCTATTGTGTGGCTGGCTGTATGACAGACAGGTATCGCGGTATATTGTTAATTGTTATTCTCTATACCCCTGTACCCGGTATATAAACCCACTGTTGTACAATGTATAAGGAAATCAATATTAAAAACTGGCGTAGTTGGGCGACCTCCCAGGTAAATTAATATCACTTAAACATGCTAGGCAAATACACCAACATGCACCTATACAACGTTTTAACAGCAGTAAGAGGTGAAAGATTAAATTTTATTTAATGCTTGAATTGATTTCAGTGGAAGGGCTACGCGTAATCTTGTCCGGGTACCGGTGTAGCTGAGCCGAAGAAACGAGCCCAACATATATGCATAGTACATGTAGTACGACTGTACTACCCATGTTATGGTCGAGTGGGCCTTGGGATCACCAGTCGTATTCACACACAGTGCTGTCCAGCGCTTTACGACTGAAGCGGTAAGTAGGAATGCGATGTATTATTTTGATGTTTACACACAGTATACATGTATTGGATTTATAAAGACGGGAGTACACTTTAATACTACCTTGTATTCACCTGTTATTTATACCTGAAATGACCTCCTGACAAACGGAGCAAGCGTTTCATTATGACATGTACCCGGCGCGGTATATAACACACGTGTGTTGGATATATAAAAACTTCTACAGTATTATATTGGGGTAAGTTGCACTGCTGTTAATAATTCCTGATCTATATGTAGCTGGGTTGGTATCTTCACTATAGGAACAGTGTACGTAAATGCACGCCCGTAATATATCGGTGAGTCTCGCACATATAATATGGTTTCAAGATGCATGTGGTATGTGCGGGTCAATTTCGTATTGGCAATGCATCTGAGCTCTCTGTTATTGTCAAACCGTGACGCAGATGAATAAGGAAGTTCGGATTACATTATACGAAATCGTCTACTGACCGACTTTTTGTGCTTGGTCCAGCTTAACCTCGACGATACAGTGAAACTTGTCTACGTGTCACCTCTGTATAAAAAAACCCACCTGTTTATTAAGACCACTTGTCTAAATAGGACACTTTTCTCTCGACCCTTACAAGTGTGGTCTTTATAGACAAGTTTGACTGTATAGGGGAAGTATTAGGTGTAAATATTGACTGACAAAAACATTATTAATAGTTAACATCTCTGACTTTATATTGTACAAATTAATGCAATGAGTATATTTATTTTCTGTATATAAAAATAGCACCAATGAAATGCCCCAACAATCGCCGGATAGGCTAATGAAATGCGGTAGTTATATATATTTTCTTCCTGGATTTCTACATGTCGACCTTACGTGTACATGTAAATACACATACGGAATTAATTGAGTCGTGACGGATAGCAAATAAAAGATTTTCGCGCTCTGATTGTTACCCCAATAACTAGGCACCGTATGACTTCATTATTTGAATATACATGTAGATACCACATGGCATGTAGTTTACAGCATACTCACCGGGACACATTGCCCTACCCCTATATTATATACTCCCATGTGCTTACTTACATATTTCCCCTGCCTCCTACATTGTATACCCACAGGTGAATTTCGCCTAAACCTACCCCTATATTATATACACACAGGTAAATGCCCCCTACCCCTAGATAAATATTATATACCCACAGGTAAATTTTCCTCTACCACCTACCCTATACTATATACACACAGGTAAATGCCCCCCTACCCCCTACCCCTAGATAAATATTATATACTCACAGGTAAATTTTCCTCTACCACTTACCATACACACAGGTAAGTTCCCCTACCCCTACATTCAATCCCCCAGACCCCTACCCATATTGTATGCTACATTAGCTATTTACGTGTGGTATATAAACGAGAAATTGATGTATTTCGGCCGCGAGGTCGCCATCATTTTCGTCTAAGTTATATTTGTCCATGCATATAGATATGACTAGGATAATTTCAAGTGACACATCTGGACGTCTATCTATAGGCCCTTTGTGTAAAACACAGGTAAACAGGAGAAACGAGCGAGTCTCTAAGGAGTTTTGTCATATCTGTTTACTGCTATTTCTATACCTCTTGTATAGCCAGCCATATCACAGGGGTCTGACGATTAGTTACAGTTTATATATCTTGATCTACCAGAGTGATCATTGACCCTTTATACAGTTTTTTATGTCCGTATAAAAATAATATTTATAAAACAAATCATATTAAACATATTAATTATCGCATTTGACCTACATGTACATGCAGACCCTTAAAGCCTGCATACACAAAATAGTCCTCTAATAGGCTATGACCCAAATAAATATAAACTATAACTAATTGTCAGATCCCTGTGTACCCATACGTCAGAATATTTTATCGTCAACGTATCCTCCATGGGTGCTTTAAACCTATTCACCCCTGCAAAGTCATAATGAACTGTTCCAACCACCGAAGCAGAAGTGTTCAAATTAATTTCTAGAGGTGAATGAATTACTGAGTAAATAAACTGGCCACCAGATCGACCACAACATGGCCTGGTTGTACAAACTGACCATCAGACAGCTGACATCAACATGGCCTTGTTTACATGTATACAGCGGCCTGACATCTCCTTCCATAAGATATCTCACATGTAGGGTATCGTCATATCGCAGTCGCCATGGTAACCATTCATTTACGATGATCATCAGCAGATTTTTACCGCTTGAAATATTGAATCAATACACTAAATCATTATAAAGATTGATCTCTATTCGCGACATCCAGAAGTTATGTCATCTTGTTGTTCAAAAGCATTGACTAGAGTCACAGGGATCTGAGAATTAGTTACAGTATATATAATTATGGATCTACCTAGAGTGCCCATAGATTATTTTAGACGTTTTAGGGTTTTAGATAAAAAAAATCGGCAAAAATCATAGTTTGCATTGAATTATACACATTTGGATCTAGATCTTTAACACATCTAAAAATGGTGTATGGTCTCTGGTGGGTCCATAAATATATAGAGTGTAACTAATTCTCAGATCCCTGTGACTAGAGTTACATGTACAGTTAATTGTACACCGCCGTCGATATGAGTACATTCTCTTTGTGCAGCTCAAACTATTGAACCGTCTGTAAGTAGACATTTCATAGCCACAGATGGCAGAAGAAAAATGTAAAGCGACCGAGATATATAAACAGCTTAGCTAGATGTGACAAACAATGTGAAATCACTTAGGTTTGTTCGCAAAAAATATAGTTGTAGTCACAGGGACTTGGCATAATTTCCATTCAACGATCAAAATTTATACTGTTATACTATAACAATAAATATTGACCGTTGGTTGGAAAATATACGTGAGTCACAATGGAGTGTAGAATAGCGTCGTTAGTTATTTCGTGCCAAGTCCCTGTGTTTATAATACCATCTGGATGTAAAGTGAAAGTTACTGAGTACATCAATGTCGTAATATCGAACTTGTGAATACAGTTGCACGTCACCTAGACGTATCTGGTGCACAGGGGTCTGAGAATTAGAAACAGTTTATATCAATTTTGATCAACCAGAGTGTCCATTTATATAGAACATCTTTGATGTAAATATGTATTACATCAATATAAATATATGTTTATAAACTTTAACTAATTCTCAGACCCCTGTGATCAGGTGAAGAGACAGGTAAATACGGCCAGAACTAACTAATTCTCAGACCCCTGTGATCAGGTGAAGAGACAGGTAAATACGGCCAGAACGAATTCTCATAACCTTCTCTCTGTGTGCAGTACACGGGAGTATAGCGGCTTTATCAATATTAATTGCTGAACATCATAACAACAAGGCCGCTTTCCAGATGATAATAATGAACTATTGGGTATTGCTCATAGAAATCAATAATTCCTTAATACTGCTTACCTATACATGCATGAACATCAATAATAGTATATTATCTTTTATTAGAAAACTGTAGAATTTGTGATATTGTAACCCCGCACTCCCTCTACTTACACACTCACTGCTTGCAAATATATTATTTGTTTGTTTGTTTGATTAAAATAACGTTCTATTGACAGTCAGGGTCATTTAAGGGCGATCTCCTATGTATGTGATGTGTTGCCTGGTGCGTGTTTTGGGAAACTGTGGTATATTCATGTTCGTGTTGTGTCTTCTTGCAATAGCGAGATGCAACAATGGGCATGCAGATGAGAGCAAGGGATTGGAATTGTGTAAGAAATCAAATATCATTTGAAAGTACACAATAGACTCGCCTTCTGTATCTAGAATATTAAAATCAGCATGGTATTTTTGTCTCTACGATATGCTGGACTCTAGGTTTTAAACTAAAGGGGCGGGTTTGGGTAATCTATATTAGAATTACGCAGAGAAAATCTTATCAACAACTTAATTCGGATCTGGTGGGCAGTTTAATTAGGGGATGGTCCCAACCATATCTCACCAGCTAATTAATAAAATCGGTGGTAACAGGGATTTGACAAACTTAATTGCTTAACTCAGGATAAAACCTTACCATATATGTTTATTTCTTCGTCATTAAAAAGCGTCAAGGCCCTGTGATCCGAGCACCAAATCAATAATTAGTATAACCAAATAATCTCGAATTCAACTCTGTGCTATTTTTACCTTCTTGATTAGTGCCCGTGGGAAGTTTGACATTGAAGGTTAGAATACAGCATTATCTGGTATCATAGATCTATTATATATATATATATAGCTATATACCTGTAGACACGTGAAACACCTGCCGTACCTGCATCGACAGGTAGCCTCTTACAAAGAGCTGTAAATGATAACTAGATAGCTATGGCCAAGAAGTACTTCAGGCGACATACATACGTTTACGTGTAGGTTGTTATCTATATTTTACAGACGTGTCCAGCCGAAGATAACGAAGAAAAGTCATAGTGGTAGACGGTAAAACACAGCCCACATGGATGTTTACATATATATGTAGGTAGGTACTGGTTTTTTCCCCGCTTTATACACAAATATACTGTCCAGGTAACGAAATGCATAGGATATATTGTCGTGAAAATCGGGATTTAAAATTAACTTCGTTATTTATGACTTCGTTATTTTCAAAGCCAACTGGAGTAGGTCATCCTCGATACTCTAGTGGTTACTATCACTGACGTTATATCCACCCCTAGACTATCTCATAGTAAAACTGGAGGCAATACATGAGAAAAAATCTTAACCAATCACAGGTCTGCAAAGATTTCCTTTGATGATTTAGGATAAAGAGACGCCCAACTTCAAAGCCACACAGTCAACCACAGTGTACTGTTATTCAATTCTTTTGATGTACATCAAAGGGCTAAATTACCTGTTCTGTTGCCTACAATTTTACAATAATATAGTCCAGGGATGGATATAACGTTAGTTGTATGAAGGTAGGTGCTGGCTTTTTCTCCACTTTGTAAGCACACACTTGCATGACCCAGGTAACTAACTGATGTTAAAGATGCTCCACCGCTGACAAATGGTATTTTTTCACTTTCAAAAACAGGAGCAGACGATTTAGTATTTTTCTTCAGTTACAAAAGTTACTTACTTTACACCATTACCATCATTGAAAAGTTTGAGCTTCTAATTTTACTTCAAGTTAAAAATATGAAAAATAATTAATTGCATCCCGAAAAAAATCCGTAGCACTATATCTTATATTGAATGAAGTAATGACTGCGCATGCTCCAAAGGCGAAATAATTTATTCTATGTTATTTTTTGTGTTAATAAGGCACATATATACACTATTAAACACTAATTATTGTTCAAATAATAAATATCATTCATGTTCTGTCGGCGATGGAGCATCTTTAAATGCTAGGTGAATGCAAAGTCTGTTCGGATTTCAAAATAACAACCAATGCAATTCATATGTAGATATGGTACAGATGAAACCAGCGCCTATAGAACACAAACATTAGTTGGTGAGACAAAATCCTAGAGGTAGTCAAAGTCATGGAGGCGGTAACCAGCTACTAACATATCACACCATCTGATACTGTTTGTTTGTTTTGTTTGATTAATTAACGTCCTTTTAACAGCTATGGTCATGTAAGGACGGCCTCCCATGTATGCGGTGTGAAGCGTGTATGTTGTGCGAGGTGCGTGTTTTGGGAGACTGCGGTATATCCATGTTGTGTCTCCTTGTATAGTGGAACTGTTGCCCTTTTTATAGTGCTATATCACTGAAGCATGTCGCCGAAGACACCAAGCAACACACCTCACCCGGTCACATTATACTGACAACGGGCGAACCAGTCGTCCCACTCCCTGTATGCTGAGCATAAGTAGGAGTGAAGTGAAGAGTTTTACGTGCCGTCACGGTATATATATATCGTTTCGGGGCACGCGGCTAAGTAGGAGCAGAAACTACCACTTTTATAGACGTTGGTGTGTCTCGGCCAGGGGACAGATGTTCTGTTCACATAACCCAGGTTAGTCATCTGGTAAGCAAAATAAGGACGAAATAAACAACATTGAGTCATCTTAAAAAATGAAGCGAAGTAAACAATATTCTAAGTCATCTTATAAACAAAAAAGACAATAAACAAAGTTGTAAGTCATTCAGTAAACACAAACAATTAAGACAAAGAAACAACATTATGAGTCATCTTGTAAACAAACAAAAATGAAAAAAAATATCCTAAGTCATCTTGTAAAAAACCAACTTAATAAGTTATCTAGTGAACAAACAAAACCCATTAAATATTCTCTTCAATCTTCTATAATGTGACAAATAGCCATTTCCAAAAATAATATCATCAATCTTACCTAGTATGGCTAAGTTGTGCCATTTCCGCCTTTCACCCTTCTAATAGTAATGCTAAGATCACTGCGTCGTCGGATGCCCACGTTGAATGGAGAGTAGGGGAAGTTTAGACACTGGACTTTCCTAGTGTTGACTTTATCCACTAGTCAAATGGAGTTACTGCTTGTATAAAGATATTTGCTGATGAGAACAGTCCAGATTTGGTTTCTTAACAGGATCTTCAATTATAATTATCCGTATTGTAAGGTTCGATGTTGATGTTTAAACGTATGTAAATACCGGTACGTCAAAATACAGGGTGTCCCATAGATTATGTTACACTTTCAAAGTTCAATATTTTCTTTAATACAGCACGTAAAGTGCCATGATTTCATCTAAAAAAAAACATGCAATAATAAAATTTCATATTTTGATTAAAGATGCTCCACCGCCGATAAATGGTATTTTTTCTCTATCAAAAACAGGAGCAGATTAATTTAGTTTAGTTGCAAAAGTTACTTAATTTACACAATTACCACAATTCAAAGGTTTAAGCTTTTAATTTTACTTCAAGAAAACAATATCAAAAATAATTAATTGCATCCCGTGATCCCGAAAAAACTTCCGTAACACTATATCCTATATGAAATGAAGTACTGATTGGGTATGCACCAAAAGAAAAAATAAATCATTTTATATTATTTTTGAGTTAATTAGACATATACATGTATATACACAATTAAACATCAGTTATTGTTCAAATGATGAGTATCTTTTATGCTCTGTCGGCGGTGGAGCATCTTTAACAAACAGCTTTACAAACAAATTTAGGTAATCTTAGCAACAATTTTCTCAAAAGACACATTTTTGAAAAATTTGGTCAAAACGACGTTATCCTTGATATTTGAGCAACCTTTGAACACTAGCATTGAAGATTTGTTCCTATTATATACTGCCTAAATAATGCATAAGACACTATTTTCTGGTGTTGGTGATTATTTTCTGTACTTCTGCTAACACTCACCCAGAAATGATTTGAGTTGTCGAGAACTGGGTCATTACATGACCAAAAACACTGTTTTACAAAGTATGAAATATTTCACAGTGCCTGTATGATGTCCTCTTGAGGTACCAATATCTCAAAAGTGATGACGTCATTATGACGTCAATGGTTTACCGAAAAAAAATTGAATTATCTTTTATATTATGAATACAATAAAAAATTTAATTGTATTTCTTCATACATACCGAAGTATTTTTTGTTGCTCATGTATGTCAAAAGTAATACCATTTTGAAAGCGTAACATGATTTATGGGACACCCTGTACCACAACAATACCTACACAATAATTTGTTTTGCATGTGTGTCGTCTGCTCAATCATTGTCTCATTCAATATAGGGCGTAGTACCATGGATTTTTGGAGAAACAATTACTCATTTTAAATACTTTAAATCTCAGACTTTCCAAGGATGACAATAGTGTATAGAAAGTAATCTTTATTATTGAAGAAAATACTAATTTGTCTGCTCCTTTTAAAAAAGATAAAATATTATTCGTCGGCAGTGTAGCATCATTAAGAGTGACTTGCGTTGTTTTGGATCGCATCATCAGTTTTTTTTAAAAGAGGGTGGCTTACTGAACATTTTGTTATATGGTGGAAAAGAAATGCCCAATAACTCGAAAATTCTACATAAGTCATCAGGCCACGGTTTCATGAACATCCCACAGCACCTAACTTAAGGAAGTCCTTGAAATTCTCGATAGGAAAGCATTAATGTAACAATTGAAGTTAGTGGTGAATATAAGTTAAAGAGCTTTCCACAACTTCTTTAACACTTTCATTTGGGGAATGTTTAAATAAAAGGAAAATCTTAACTTAAGGAACTTTCCTTAATTTCTGAAATGCTTTCTTTTGGAAATTTTTAGTCACGGAATTTCCTTACTAAGGTGGGCGTTGACAATGATTTAAAGTAAAACCGGATTAAATCTATCAAAAGGGTTGCACAGAAACACAAAAACAACTTTTTTTAACATTTAACAAAATGATGCCGACTTAAATAGTTTGGAGACCGACTGACAAACCAAAATATTCCCATATTTAGTTAAAGTGATAGGCTAAAACTTAATTCAGAGTTCGTTATAATAAATGTAGAAATGTGTGCATTTATCTCCAGCTGCCAATACTTCAGCTTTGTCAATGAATACATTGAGTAATCTATTTCATCTACAAAGGTCAACATTGCTAATCTGACGCCGACATATGTAGTTTTACAAAGGATGTCACCACATCGGATTGATCGTCTCCGTAACTTAAAAATTTCTTACAATGTTGTATATATAGACTTACATCTCATAGTACATTGTCGATCGTTCTCCAGTGTCTTATGTTTGTAAGTTCTCCTTACAAGGATGTGTCCACTATTCGTTCTGTTTTGTGAACCATTGGTGCGACAAACACGCATTCACTCATATGGATGAGCAATTCATGCAGTGTGAATGTGTTTATTATAAACAAATTTCATTGATGCATAAGGATTGAGAACAAGTTATTAGACTTAAATGAAGCGTTCTCCGTCACAAATTACAACCATATATTAGTTATAGGAAGAAGGTACACTAACAGTAGTATATAACGTTTCGATTAAAAGTATACCGGATACATGTCAAAACATGTAATATGTTATAAAAACACAATAATATTGTAGAATGTGCATATATACCTTGGATGCGAAATCAATTTATTTTACCGAATTGTAGTTAGCAAAGGATTCTAAATCGATCAACGATAGGAAGCGAATATGAT
>SAYR01003018.1:3450041-3517788 GCA_004382745.1 Argopecten irradians irradians
TCCACCGCTGGACAAATGGTATTTTTCACTATCAAAAACAGGAGCAGACGATTTAGTATTTTTTCTTCAGTTACAAAAGTTACTTACTTTACACTATTACCATCATTGAAAAGTTTGAGCTTCTAATTTTACTTCAAGTTAAAATACGAAAAATATTAATTGCATCCCGAAAAAAATCCGTGCACTATAATCTATATGGAATGAAGTAATGACTGCGCATGCCCAAAGGCGAAATAAAATCATTTAGTATGTATTTTGGTTAATTAGGCCATTAAATATACAAACGATTTAAAACACCAATTATTGTTTCAACTGCCGCGATTTGAGTGCGAGTGGTTGTTTGAAAAATAATTGATAGGATTTTTTGCACTGCCACCAAACCCGTACCACTACGTGATGTACTACATAATGGTTGCGTTTTATGATGCACATAACTGTAAATTAACCTAAGTTTTACCCGCCAAAAGTTTGACACGGTAAGATTTGAACATTTTTTGCGTTCAACTTTGGCCACTTCCGGCTACAAAGTGGTTTTTATAATCGCTATTGATTTTTGTCAATCGCAAAAAGTTTGGAAAATGCATGACATAAGCGATTATATATCTAAGAATAGTGGGAACACTTCACCAATATAGACCGAAGTTATTGCCCGACCTAATGACAACGAATTTATCAAGTTCACGAAGTAGATTGACTAATTTCTTTTCTCGATGACGTTAAATCTTGTGTGGAGCTAGAGCGCTAATTTTCTGTACAAAAGAAATATGCAAGCTGCACACGAATCCTAGTCACATTGACAGAAAATTTCAAAAATGGCCGATATTTTCTGACCGGACAAGCATTTTTTGTGGAAAAATGCTTTTGTGAGCTAGAGCGCTAGTTTGTACAAAGCCAGATAGATTTGGCTAAAATTGATGATCAATCCAACAAAAGTCCGCAGTCTCGCATAACTTTAAAAAAATGGCAAAAGAATGGCTCCAGTTAAAGCTTTTTCGTCACTTATGAGATCGCGTCTCTGCACACCACATCATCTTGCCGGCTTCTGTTTAAAGGGTTTGATATATCACTCTGATGTTTTGCATATTGTAGTCGGCTAAAACTCTACAACACTGCCAATTTTCAGGCATGTATCTTTCAAAAGCTGAGTATTTTTCCCGCCAAATATGACAGAAATCTTAATAAAGGTCGTTTTCTGCCTTAAAAAAGGTTTCCGACTTTCCGGTTACAAAGCGGTTTAAATTATGGTTATGATTTTTTGTACATTTATTGTCCGTATATGATCTACAAAATGGGCGGATTTTCAAGGTGCGAAGTATTCAAAAATGGCAAAGTAAATGCCCGCGAAAGTTTAATGAAACGATATAATTTTTGCAACCTACAACTTGCCGATCTAATTTCAGTCACGACTTTATCCATGTTGTTTTTGAAAATATTATACGATGTGTTTATTGCACAAACCGTTACACACGTGCATGTACTACCATAAATGGTGGTTATAGATGACATAACTGTGGATAATTAACCTAAGTATATTTACCCACCAATTAGAGTTTGACACTTGTAAGATCTTGGAACATTTTTTTGCCGTTCACTTGGCACTTCCGGTACAAAGTGGTTTTTATAATCGCTTTGATTTTTCAATCTGCCAAAAAGTCTGGAAAATGCCTGACAATATGGTACGTTATTTTATGAAGTGCGGAAACCTCCCATGAATGGCCGAAATTTTGCCCGGCCAAAATTTTGACACGATTTATCAAGTGTTCCAGTGTTAGGGCTTATTTTTTCGTAAATCTTGTGTGAGCTAGAGCGCTAATTTTTTGTACAAAGATAGACAATATGCAAGCTGCACCACGAATCTAAGTCACATTTGCGAAAATTTCAAAAATGGCCGATATTCTTTGACGACAAAGATTTTTTTGTTGAAAATGCTTTTGTGAGCGTAGAGCGCTAATTTTTTGTACAACGATAGATGTAAAAAATGATGACAATTCTCCACAAAGTCCGCGTTGACCATAACTTTAAAAATGGCCAAAAATTATGGACTCCGTTAAGTTCGTCACGTATGCAGACGCGTCTCTGACATCACTTTGCCGGCTTCCTGTTAAAGGTTTTGATATAATCACTCTTGAATGTTTGGGCATATTTTGTAGTCGGCATTAAAAGTCTACAACACTGCCAATTTTCGGGGCATTCTTTCAAAAATGGTCCCTGAAGGTATTTCCCGACAAATATGACAGAACTTAATAAGTCGGTTTGCGCCTAAAAAGGGTTTCCGACTTCCGGTTACAAGCGGGTTTAAGTGTGATGGTTGATTTTTTGTACATTTATGTCCGTAATAGTGTGATCTAACAACACATGGGCGGCATATTTCCAGAAGTATGTGCGAAAGTATTCAATTCATGGCAAAGTAAATGCCCGCCAAATTTAAAACGATTTAATATTCAACCACAACTCATTGACCGTCATATAATTCAGAGACGATTATCACATGTGTGTTTGAAAATATTGAGATAGATTTTGCACAAACCGTTACACACGTGCAGTGTACCTACAAATGGTGGTTTTATTTAGCAATAATGCACCATAACTGTAAATTAACCTTAAGTTACCGCGGCAAAAGTTTGACACTGGAGCAGGTTAAGACTATCCTTGAACATTTTTTGCGTTTCAAGAACTTTGTGCCACTTCCCAAGGGTACAAAGTGTTTTTTATATATCGCGGGTGATTTTTCAATCGCAAAAGTCTGGAAAATAGCCCTGACTAACTATGGCGTTTTTATTTTATGAATGGAACCTTCCCATAATCGACACGAGAATTTTGCCCGCCAAATTGACACGACTTTATTCAAGTTCCGTGTTAGGGCTATTTTTTTCGGTAATCTGTTGAGGTGAGCATAAGAGCGCTACATTTTTGTACAAAAGATTAGGACGAATTGGGCCCCCAAGCTGCACCACGGGAATCCTAGTCACATTTGCGAAATTTCAAAAATGCGATATTTTGACCGAACAAGATTTTTGTGAAAATTGCTTTTGTGAGCTAGGAGCGCTAAATTTTGTACAAGATAGGATATGTAAAAAATGATGCAACAATTCCACAAAGTCCGCGCTTGCAAATAACTTTAAAATGGTCCAAAATATGGCTCCGTAAATTTCGTTCCACGATGAGACGCGTCTCTGCACATCACTTTGCCGGCTTCCTGTTTAAAGGGGTTTTGATATATCACTCTGATGTTTTGCATATTTGTAGTCGGGCATAAAAGTCTTTACACACACTTGCCAATTTTCAGGGGCATATCTTTCAAAATGGCTGAGTATTTCCCGACAAATTATTGACAGATATCTTTATAAGTCGGTTTGCCGCTGAAAAGGTTTCGACTTCCCGGTACAAAGCGGTTTAAAGTTATGGTTATGATTTTTTGTACATTTATTGTCCGTTAATATGATCTACAAAAATGGCGGATTTTTAGCGTTGCGAAGTATTCAAATGGCAAAGTAAATGCCGCGGAAAGTTTTTAAAAACATTAATTTACAACACAAACTTTGACCGTCTCTAATTTCAGACGATTATCCATGTTGTTTTGAAATTATTGATAGATTTTTTGCACAACCGTACACACTGCATGGTACTACATATGGTGGTTTTATAGATGCAACATTAAACTGTAAATTAACCTTAAGTTTTTACCCGCCAAATAGTTGACACTGGTAAGATTTGAACATTTTTGCGTTCAACTTTTGGCCACTTCCGCGTACAAAGTGGTTTTTTTATATCGCTTTGATTTTTTTCAATCGCAAAAAAGTCTTGGAAAATGCTGACAAATATGCGTTTTTATGAAGTGGGAACCTCCCATATGGCCGAAATTTGCCCCGCCCAATTTGACACGATTTATCAAAGTTCGTGTTAGGGCTATTTTTTCGGTAAATCTTGTTGTGAGCTAGAGATCGCTAATTTTTTGCTACAAGATAGACAATTGCAAGCTGCACCACGAATCTAAGTTCACATTTCCCGAAAATTTCAAAAATGGACCGATATTTGACCGACAAAGTTTTTGTGAAAAATGCTTTTGTGAGCCTAGAGCGCGTAATTTTTTGTACAACGATAGATGGTAAAAAAAAATGATGACAATATTCCACAAAGTCGCGTTGCATAACTTTAAAATAGGCCAAAATATGCTCCGTAAAGTTTCGTCACGTATTGAGACGCGTGCTCTGCCACATCACTTTGCCGGCTTCCTGTTTAAAGGGGTTTTAGATATATCACTCTGATGTTATTGCAAATATTTGTAGTCGGCATAAAAGGTCTACAACCACTGCCAATTTTCAGGCATATTCTTTCAAAATGGCTGAGTATTTTCCCGACAAATATGACAGAATCTTAATAAGTCGGTTTTGCCGCCTTAAAAAGGTTTCCGACTTTCCGGTACAAAGCGGTTTAAAGTTATGTTATGATTTTTTGTACATTTTATTGTCCGTAATTTTGATCTACAAAATGGCGGATTTTTCAAGGTAGCGAAGTATTTCAAAATGGCACAAGTTAAATGCCCGCGAAAGTTCAAACGATTTATAATTACAACCACACTTGACGTTCTAATTTTCAGGAGATTATCCATGTTGTTTTGAAATATTGATTAGGATTTTTGCACAACCGTACACACGTGCATGTTACTACATAATTGGTGCGTTTATAGATGCCAACATAACTGTAAATTAACCATAAGTTTTTACCCGCAAAAGTTTGACACTAGGTAAGATTGAACATTTTGTTGCCGTTCAACTTTGGCCCTCCGGGTACCAAAGTGGGTTTTTTATATATCGCTTTGATTTTTCAATCGCAAAAGTCTGGAAATGCCTGACAATATGGCGTTTTTATGAGTGGGAAACCTCCCATAATGCCGAGATTTTGCCCGGCCAAATTTGACACGATTTATCAAGTTTCGTGTTTAGGGCTATTTTTTCGGGGTTAAATCTGTGTGAGCTAGAGGCTAATTTTTTGTTTATAAAAGATAAGAACAATTGCAAAGCTGCACACGAATCTAGTACATTTGCGAAAATTTCAAAAGATTGGGCCGATATTTTGACCGACAAAGATTTTTGTGAAAAATGCTTTTGTGTGAGCTAGAGCGCTAATTTTTTGTACCAAACGATAGATTGGTAAAAATTGATGACAATTTCCACAAAGTCCGCGTTGCCATAGCTTTAAAAATGAGAGCCAAAATATGGCTCCGGTTAAATTTCGTACGATCATGAAGACGCGTCTCTGCACATCACTTTGCCGGCTTTCCTGTTTAAAGGGTTTTGATATATCACTCTTTGATGTTTTGCATACTTGGTATAGTCGGCAAAAAGTCTACAACACTGCCAATTTTCAGCGTGGCACTTCTTTCAAATGGCCCTGAGTATTTTCCGAACAAATTATGACAGAATCTAATAAGTCGGTTTTGCCGCCTTTACAAAAAGTTTCCGAACTCTCCAAGGTACCAAAAGCGGTTGAAAGTTAAATGTTATGATTTTTTACATTAGCCGTAATATGATTCTGCATCTTTAAAGTGATAGACTAAAACTTAATTCAGAGTTCGTTATAATAAATGTAGAAATGTGTGCATTCATCTCCAGCTGCCAATACTTTAGCTCTGTCAATGAATACATTGAGGAATCTATTTCATCTACAAAGGTCAACATTGCTAATCTGACGCCGACATATGTAGTTTTTAAAAGGATGCCGCCACACCGGATTGATCGTCTCCGTAACTTAAAAACTTCCTTACAATGATGTATATATAGACTAACATCTCATAGTACATTGTTGATCGTTCTCCAGTGTCTTGGGTTTGTAAGTTCTCCTTACAAGGATGTGTCCACTATTCGTTCTGTTTTGTGAACCATCGGTGCGACAAACACGCATTCACTCATATGGATGAGCAATTCAGTGTGAATGTGTTTAGTTTAAACAAATTTCATTGATGCATAAGGATTGAGAACAAGTTATTAGACTTAAATGAAGCGTTCTCAGTCACAAATTACAACCATATATTAGTTATAGGAAGAAGGTACACTAACAGTATTATATAACGTTTCGATTAAAAGTATACCGGATACATGTCAAAACATGTAATATGTTAGTAAAAACACAATAATATTGTAGAATGTGCATATATACCTAGGATGCGAAATCAATTTATTTTACCGAATTGTAGTTAGCAAAGGATTCTAAATCGATCAACGATAGGAAACGAATATGAAATATTTTAGTGAGTGGCATGAGTGTATTTACAATAAAAGATGCAAACAACGGGATTTTTGTTGAAAATATCACGTAATTTTTCATGTATAAAAATCGACTTTCAGCCGTCGAGTTTCTTCGAATTTATTTCAAAGTGGCGGGATATTATAGTTGTAAAATTGCAATCAAACGTCATGGTATGAAAGACAAATACTCTTTCATAAGTGGATATGAAGAATAGGGATATTCTACCCCCGGGATCACAAAATGTTGCAAAACCCTCGGCAAGCCTCCGGGTAGAATATCCCTATTTTTCATATTCACATAGTCTTATACTATGTCATCCATATCGAGTAAGGAGAGGCTAGAAAGAAAATAACGCAAACTCCATACTAGATTCGCATCCCTCTTCGTACAATGTGCTTCTTTCTGTTGATTAAAATTCAAGTTCATATATTTTTACAGTTGAAAATGAATATTTTTCATTATTATATGTATGTGTGCACTACATAGTATTTTATGTACTATATTTAAACTGGTCCTTGTCAGGTTTCACTTCTGTAAGCCACCGTATTTTCGCGTCGACTTGAATTTCGTGACCTTAGGACATTTTAGGTTCTACTGTGCCATAATGAGTTTGAAATGTTTTCCTGGCAATATATTTTCGAGATACTGAAATTTACTCGCACGCAAAAATAAATTAGATTGCAGGATTTTTTTTTTCCTTTTCAAAGAATTTCAAAAGACATATGATATTTAGATAAAACATCAACAATCACACACACATTCATACAAATTTATGTTTTTTTTCAAATTCTCGGTTATTTTTCCTACAATATTTCATACAGGAGTATAACAAACACGTACAGTACACTAAAAAGTAATGAAAGGGGAAGAGAGAGAGGTAAGAGTAGGGAGTTGAGGGAGGAGGGGACGATGCGGAGGATTCGGGGGTCACTTTATCAATACAGTATCTGGTGCATGTAAATCAAATCTGAATAGATGATTCATAAGTGTTTCATTCTGGAATGTAGTGTCTTCCTAACATGGAAAATTATTTTACATGTAATCATGGCTAGCAGTATCTTATAACATTCAAAGTCATCATGTCCTTCAAGAGACCTTTGTTTTAATAACTAACTGATTTTTACCTTGTTCTTTCAGAAACTGATGGTGAATAGTGAGTGTATCATTTCGACATGAAGTACAAACAGAGATTGGTGACGGCGGTTGTCGGGGTTGTTGTTCTTTTGTGCGTAGTGATATACAGCGGGACACAAAGTCTTTTGAGCAGGTCACCAAAAGGGGGAGGGTTGGAAGGCTTCGTGGCAGATTTGACACATGGCAGATTCGTAAGTGCAGCGGCAAGAACATGCGATTCAATGAAAGCAACGGCGACTTATATGGTTGATGACTTTTATGACAAAGTAAGATTTCGGAAAAACAATGACAATGGCTTGTATATAGTTAACGAAACAGAAAGTGCCTTTGCTGATCCGCGCAATAAGAAAATTATGCAGTCTTCTGAACCCTTGACGGTCATAGTTGTTCCACATTCCCACAACGACCCCGGATGGCTTTGGACCTTACAGACGTACTATGAAGTCAGGACTAAGCATATAATCTCAAACGCGGTCAAGTTTCTCAAAGAAACACCGGATTTCCGAATGATCTGGTCGGAGACGATATTTTTAAAAATGTGGTGGGAGGAAGCTTCCGACCAAGACCGAGAACAGCTTAAAAAGTTGTTAGTGAACGGTCAACTGGAGATATTGTCCGGTGGTTGGGTCTCTGTGGACGAGGCGACCACTCATTACACCGCTGTGCTTGACCAGCTCATCGAAGGTCACCTTTGGATCAAGGATAATCTTGGAATAACTGTTAACACGAGCTGGTCAATCGATCCCTTCGGTTATTCTTTGACTTTACCTTACCTATGGAAAAAGTCAGGCATGTCCAATATGGCTATTCTACGTATCCATGGTGCTGTCAAGTCCTATATGGGCAACCGACAGCTTCTCACGTATGATTGGCGACAGCCCTGGGACGTTTCTGGGGTACACGATATCACGTGTCACGTGGAGCCATTTACACTGTACAACATCGAGTATAGTTGCGGTCCAAATATGGATATATGTAAACGGATGGATTTTGCTCGTGAACCCGATTTCCCGCCAGAGGACGGTCAACCACGTGGTTTTCAACATGGCGGAGTACAGCAGAATTTTGAACAGCTTGCAAAGTCAATAGTGGAACAGTATCGTCTGAAAGCGTCACAGTATAGTCACAATGTCATACTGATGCCACACGGTGACGACTTCCGGTACGTCAGCGATTATGAGTGGCAGCGTCAGTATGCCAACATGAAGCGTCTGATTTCGTTCGTCAATTCTAAACAGGAATGGAATGTGCAAATGAAATTTGGAACCGTAGGTGAATACTTTGACATATTAAAAAATCAAATTAAGAGGTCAAAGTTAAACGGAAAACCGGAACCGGTGATAACCGGCGACTATTTCACATACACTGATCGCGATCACGAGTATTGGAGTGGATATTATACGACTAGACCGTTCGATAAAAGAATGATTCGTTCGTTACTCGAACTACTTAAGGTCACCGAAGTCGTGACGTCGTACGCAATTGCTCATTCGCAACAGCATGGTCATGTGTTCGTTGGACTTCCGGAAGCCCTTGGAGCCCTTCAGAATGCTAGGCGCACTCATGGGCTTGTTCAGCATCACGATGCTATCACGGGAACGTCTGCACATGCAACTGTGTTAGATTTTGAGAAAAGGGTTTTTGATGCTATATCGAAATTACAACAGGTTACTGCTAAAAGTCTTCATCAACTTCTTTTTACATCTCCTCCCGGATCGCTCATAGAACCTCTGTATATCCAGTCTTCTCCGGATTCTAGACTCACGTCGAAGGTTCTGCAGCTCAGCGAAACCGGCTCGACCCTAATATTCATAAACGGTTATACACAAAGACGAAAGGAAATACAATCTATTATTGTTAATGCCCCGGATGTGGAGATCATTGATGAGAATGGTAAATCTATTTCTGTTCAGGTTAACCCAGTATTTACCGAGAATAGCATGTCGTCTGCGTCAGTAACCGGAACATTTATAATACTGAAGTCATATCAGGTTTACTTTGAACTTACTATAGCTCCTTTGTCTTGTGTAACGTACACCGTCAAGAAGTCTTCATCACAGCAAAGGGTCAGTTCTACGGTGTCTGTATACAATGGCAAACTGCATCTGCCGCCATCGCCAGCGTTTGCTGTTCAGGAACATCTTGGGAATATCAGTGAGTTTATAAAAATAGAAAATCGGCATTTTGTGGCCGAATTTTCTTCTTTCAATGGAACTCTTCAGCGGCTATGTAAAAAGAATGCAAAATCTGGTAATTGTGCTAACCTGAAACTAGGATGGGTCAAATACCAGACCGGAAATAGCAACGCGTATACGTTGGGCACTGAGATAAAGGCGATACAAAATCTGCTTGAAGCAAAACAGAAATTTGTTGTCGTGTCTGGTAAAATGCTTACGCAAGTAAGAATTAGTCACACGGACTTCCAGCAAGTGGTTACATTATATCATACACAAGATATTCAAGGAAAAGCCGTACACATTGATAATATTGCCACACTGAACCCTGACAACAATCCGGATGCTGAGTTGATGATGAGACTTGAAACGGACGTAATTAACGAACACGGTCGGTATTTCACGGACTCAAACGGATTTCAATTGGTCAATAGACGCTATAGAAGCGAACTTCCTATTGGTGCAAATTTTTACCCGATCACATCAATGGCTGTGCTAGAGGACAAATCGCGCCGCCTTACTCTACACGTGGCCCAACCGCATGGTACGGCCAGTCTAAAGGATGGACATCTTGACGTCATGATGGAACGTATACCTATGAGCAAAGGAAAAGGTCTGGAGGAAGCAGTTCTGGACCAAAAACCAGCTCCCAGTAAAATGTTGTTGACACTTGAACACGCTTCTTCCCCAAGGCCGCCACAGACTGGCAACAAAGATTTTGTTGAATTTCCTTCTCTCACCGCCAACGTGATAAATGACCTCCTTCAAAATCCTGTTCAGGTTTTTACAATAGCCCATGCACAGTCTGCTATTATTCCCAGGCTAATGATGGCGAGTCGCACCTTGCCACCTGATGTTATATTCTCTAATATCAAAACTCTGATGACAGAACGAATGGCGTTCCTCGGAACAGGTGTGACTCTTCACAAGAGGAAAAGCTCATGTGTGTTCTCAGACAGTGAGGACACCAGCGCCAACAAGGCGCCTATTAATCTCAAAACAATATTTAATAATGTTGAAATTGACCAATTAGAGAAACGGTCATTAACTCACGTGCACTTAGAAACACAGTTGTCAGAACAGCAAAACATTCACCTTGAGCCAGGAGAGATGGACTCGTACTCTATCAGATGGAAATGATAAAATTGGGTATTTATTGCGCATTGAGTGTATGTGAACATGAATTGTGGCACGTGTTAGAGTGTTATTGTAAGACACAAGTGGCAGAATATTTGCAGATGTTAAGTTGTTGTGAGAAATGATTAAATGTGTACAGGTGAATGTAAGGAGTGTTCCGAAATATGTGTATAAAAACGTGATCTGAGAAACATGTATGAATGATAGTGAGAACCAGCTTATTTTCGCAAAGGTTTACAAATCTCGAAAATTATTTACCACGCAAATGTTCCTTACACGAGTATGTAAAGTATATGTATCATATGATGTCAGCCGAAATCTCCAAAATGTTCTTAACATGAGAACACCATATCAATATCAGCCGAAATAGCGAAATTAAATCGTCATTAGTGATATTATTAAGCATGAAATTACGTGACCGCGAAAAATAAATTAGTTTGCAATTTCGTGAAATTAAGGAGGAAATAACTGTGTTAATATATTCGTGTGTGTGTGGATACTATGCATTATCTATAACAATATACTAAAAATATTATAAATAAAAATAATATGTTCATCATCATCAAATGATGTACGTACTTTGCCCGGTAAACTAACTTTGTTGCGATGATGTTGTTTTGTATTATATGACTACCATTTCATCGCCGAGTTCAAAAAATCGAATTCACAGTCGTAAAATTTGAGTCACTATCGCGAATTAACAAATGGAAAATACGCGAAATGAATCTCTCGCGAAAAATAGGTTATCTTACAGTCACAATATGGTACAAACAAGGGCTTTCATGGTTGCTTGCTAAGACTGAACAAGCTGTCGATACTATAATTTACTATAATTCTATGTAAATCATTATCATCTTCACATCATAATTGTAATTTCCACGACGACTGTGATAAATGGCTTGATGATCACTTAATCACAGGTGTCTTGCTTCCTCTATTTAAAACCGAATTTTAAATTTATTTATCATTTTTCGGCTTGATGATTTAATTGTCTATGATTCAGCATCCGACTTATTGACGAGGATTCAGATTTATTTCTTGTAATCAAACGTATTTTTGCTTGCGATGAAATTTTGCGTATTGGTCAGAGTTCGCGAAAAATGAACGCCGCGAAAAAGTCTCAAATAATTGCGTTTAAATCGCAAAATTAAAGCCCTTTGATCACGCCTTAAGACACGACAACGCGAATTTAAATTCCAGCGGAAAAAAAAGTTGGTTTTCAGCAATACAGACAACAAAATATTATTTACAACGATTCACTTAGTACTGTGGTTCATTGAAAGTATGAGGTATTTATTTGTTACCGTTATGTTATAGTCTACATTCAGACAGATGAGTTGTGTAAAATAACTGGTGTTGAGAAAACTAATTAATATGCATGCTAAGGATTGTGACATAATTTTGCAGATGATATTGAATATATGTTTAATTTACATTCCATATGGATATGAAATCCAGTATTTGACAGTTTTGTGCATTATATTACAAAAGAGAATTGTTCATTTTATTCAATATTTGTAAATTCGGTTCAGCCATTTGAAAGGAACATTTCCGATGCTAGACACACAATGCTTATCAATTGCAGATGTGCTTTGGGGTTTTTGGGGTTTCGTGTTTTTTGGGTGATGTTTTTAAAATAATGCAATAGATTATCATTATCTTCCATTAGTGTGTTCTACAGACGTTGTATCCTATTCAAATTTAAAAGCTTGGCTGGTTAGCACGAAGCTTGCCATCTGGCATGAAATTCGTTATCGTCGGTAGCATCACAACATGTCTGTCTATGTCTGTCTGAGATCGATTTTCCTCCCATACTTCAGAGGGATACTCCGATACACCGGATACTCCGGTTGCTAGGAAAAGACCGATACACACAATCTTACATGGGTTCTTCGAATAGATTGGGCTTTTCTCACCGAAGTAACAGGTCTTAGCAGGTCGGCATGATGCTTGCCGAGTAAAAACGTTTGAAAATACACGATGGTTGATGTAAAATTATATATATTATTTACATATAAATAATTTACATTATATACATAATTATATTGCATACTATTTTTTTATTATTTCCCCTTTACTTCAAGAGAATGATTTTGGTATCGTTTGTTTAAAATCATTTAAGAGGTTGAAAAAACACATGTAGTAGCAAGTATTGCCATGGCGTTCATTATTGATGACGTCATAAAGTTTGACGCATTTGCTTGGAGATTCTTTGATAGTGAGGCGGTAAATCGTAATTTAGTCCTTTTCTTTAAACGACTGCGTGAGAAATGACCAAACATGGCTTTGAGAAATGAATTCAGATATAACATATACACCCCATGAATGCTTGTCACCATTTTTCGCGCCTCGTGCCGAATAGCCAAAAATAGTTTTATTCGGGTGAAGAAATCCCTATTTCCTTGAAAGTTTAATGTAAGTTTATATTAATCTCACTGTTTAGACGTTTATTTTCCATGTAAGAGAAGTTCATATACAATATTTTATTTAGATTCTTACTAATTATCAGATATTACTTAGATATCTTATGCATATAACTTAATTGATATTTCAATCCGCGTGCGTTTTACTGTGTTAATACATAATTTTAAAGTGAATAGTCGGGCAAAGAAAACCAGTCTAAATGCGTTCATTGGCCTTCCAAAAGTTCTCACATATTAATACGACGGCCAAGTTCTGCTTACGTTTCCCAGTTGTGACCATTAAAGTAAAGGAAAGTTGAAAGCATTGAAAGCGAGGCTGCGTGTAAATGTAACCACGGACATATATAGTCAGCCGGGAGGACGTTTTAGGATTCCTATACTTTAAATTAATTTCTTCGTACGCAGACAGTTTTTGGCGAGAGATTTTATTTTTCTATTTCATAAGAAATTATACTGGATACATTCACACCATTTTTACCGACTTTAGCCACCCTTGCCCGACTGTTCACTTTAAGAGTGTTGATTGTAAATATTCACTAAGATAGACTCCCATTAATTATTGAGTCGGAGCGTATCGTAGTTGAGTAGAATTACAAGTCTAATTATATCTACATGTAATCTAGATTGTGGAAATAATGTGACATTGTATACCGAGATTTCTGTGAATTGTTGATAAATTGATTAATTGTGTCACAAAGAATGTTTGAATGAAATAGAGGCCAGAGAATGAAGTGTATGTCACATCTGTTGTAAGTCGTATTCACCACAGAATACAGTACCGTTATAAATCACTCATGCAAATGGCCTTCATAAGGCTTTAGATTATTGATTCGCATGTCTTTTTATGAATATATTTTTGTAGGTTAGCATCTTGATTAATTAAGCTGTTCAACATTTTCGTTGCTGTTATAAAACATATATTTATTTACATAATTAAATGATGTGGTTGATTGAGATATTTTTTTGTTGTTAAAAAAGTGGATATTATACCACAAGACAATTTTATTTACATAATTAAATGATGTGGTTGATTGAGATATTGTTTTGTTGTTAAAAAAGTGGATATTATACCACAAGACAATGCTATTAAAAACATAAGATCTGAAATAACCGTATTTTCATATAAGCACATTACAGAGTTACGTCCCTTGTAGAGTAAGTATATATTGTCACGTCATGTGTTTGCGAGCAGAACGTCGCTCTTTTTCAGAGAAGCGACGCTCATAAAAATGACGTCACAATCGATAACTTTCAAGGGAAGTAACTCTGTAATATGCAAAGACCGAATAGCCGGTTATTTTTGTGGGTCAACCTTTTGCGATTATAACTTAAAAATAGATTTTAACGAACCACAATATTTAGTATAATGCTATAAGAGTACATCAGGCCTCAGGATCATGAAACAATCTTAAGTCCAAACCTGTCTTCAGTTTAGACTTAACCAATCAAAGATGTCGTTACAAAACGTTACGTCATGAATGATTGGCTAAGCCAATACTTAAGCCTAAGATTCTTTCGTGATCCTGGAGCCTGATTTACTTATTATTTCACAACCACATACTGTAACTAACTTATTTTTACGGTGACTAGATTTCACGTTTTCGTGTCGATCGACCTGTTCGTGACTAATTTACTTTTGTAATTTAGAGTTATATGATCACTTTACATGTGCTCATAATTTTTACACGACAATTAATTTAATTAATAAGTTGATTTTATAAATTTAATTAATTTCGCTATTTCTATCGCTCATAAATTATGCGAATATAATTCGCACACGAATATAAGTTGGTTTACAGTAATGTCTCGGAAATCGCGAAAAGATATTTCCACGAAAACTCCTGGCTCCACGGTATACTATTTTGTTCTCACAAGCTTCAGGGAAGAACATTAAATCATACGAAAGAAGAACGTTTTTGTTGTATTCTTTTATTACAAAACCAAAAAAGAACGTATTAGGCTGTTCTGTCCAAGGTTGGTTGGTTGGCTGATTGTTCTATTAATTAATGGCTAAAGTAATTAATGACGGCTTGTTCAAGAAGGGACATTATCGTTGATAATGATAGCTCTTACAATCTGTGCAAAGGAACTTCAAATAGAGTTTATCGGAAGATGTATCAAACACGCAGTTTTAAGAAAGGTGCATTCATCTTTCTTCTTTCACAGTAAACCATCGTTCTAAGCACATTTTGTATATACCATACGGTCATTGAAGCGAGTTGAATTCAAAAGTCATTCACCAATTTAATTTTCGAACTTTTAATTGTTTGACATTTCATCTTACCATTTGAAGTATAAAAAGGGAAGACTTTGCAATAATAACTGCCATGGGTGTACGGAAATTCATTAAACATGTTTTTCGGTTTAATAATGAAAGTCCGTCGAGATCTCCTTGGCGAACACCTTTGAATTCACAAGAAATACGTCTTGATCCAATTTAAATTGAAAAATGAAGGCTTTCGTAAACTTACGCGGATACCATTCAATTGCAAACTGGTAATAAGTAAGCAAAATGTGGTAATCGTGTGATCCGTAAGCGTAAACGTCCCCCCATACAAATCCAGGTAACATTCAGTAAGGCCACTATTTCAAATAAGTTTCGAGTTAATATGCCATAATATCCACATTGAGGAATCAAACAATTTAATGTGTTACATATACCTAGCATAAAAAGTGACCATCGTGTTTAGTTATAATACTTACAATACATAGAGGATTTGATTTGAACAAAACAAATAGAAACCCAATAAGAATATTTGCAGCATTGCCAAAAATCATATTATTTTTCTTTGTTTTTCCGCCAATCTCATTGGACGCTGGTACTTCTAGATTAGAAAATATGTTATATGCCATAACTATTAAAACCTTTTCCCTGCTGATTTTGGTTCAGTAATGTATTGGAACCCACGTTTTGACTTTATGAATAGAGCCAAGTGTGTGTGTTTCAGATGTTATATTATGATGAACACATATCTCTGGAGTCCCATTACTATTACTTAGCAAAGGCTAAAATGGGATAGATTTTCTATAAAGATGTATAATTCAATATTCAAAATTATAAATTCATTTTGGGAGGTTTTTTTCTCTATGGAACCATTAAGCCATTATATCAGTCTATCAGAAGAGACGTTACAAACGGCGACGTAAGTTTTCGTTCATTGGATGATTAAGTAAAGCTTTCAGCCAATGAAAATGTTTGTTACAAACAAAATTGAATTATAACACTATAAACATGCCAAATGAGGTTTTAAACCACTCCTTAACTGCTTGGTCTTTCATATATTAGTTTTGTATTTGTATATGTCTTCACTTCACCGTGCACGGGATATCATTTTGCTTATAACTCGATTGATGAAAAATTATACTTGCTAGGTAACATCTTGCGTAGTCTATAGAAATAAATCGCTGACTTATCTAGTATATGTCCTCGAATGAAAAAAAATCTGCATTATGTAAACCAATTACTCTATTATCGATCAGGCCCATGCAGCATACTGTACTTTGCATTCGATCACGATTTAATGTTGGACGTAAATTGATATGGAAATGCTATTATTATCAAAATACTATCAAGCCGACCCTTGTATCACACATGGAAACTTGAACATGTGTTTGAAATATTAATGTCTCGCTTCACGTCAATTGAGCTGAAAAGATCATCGATTGGTTGACTAAACTGGGCATCATATTACTAGCTAGAGACGTTTAAAGATGCTCCACTGTCGACGAATGGAATCTTTTCTCTATCAAAAACAGGAGCAGACAAATTAGTAATTTTCTTCATTTACAAAAGTTACTTCCTTTCCACCATTACTACCATTGAAACGTTTGAGCTTATTTTTGTTTAATTCAAGATAAAAATACCAAAAATAATTTATTGCATCCCGAAAAAAATCCATAGCACTATGCCATATATAGAATTAAGAACTTATTATGGACGCACCAAAAGCAATATGAATTATATAATATACGTGTTTGTGTTAGTTAGACACATCTAAACACGATTATACATCAATTATTTTTCAAATAACGGGTATTGTTTATTTGCTGTAGGGAGGGCTGAAGTTGGTTGCGAGTTCCTAGTTCCTAGTTCCGTTTAAGATAAACGGAACTCGGGTTTGATTCCTAGTTTATTAAACGGAACTAGGAACTCGCAACCAACTTCAGTCTTCCATTCTGTAGGCAGTCGAGCATCTTTAAAAACGGTCTCTATTGTATGCAATGTGCTGTGAACGTATGTGTTTCTTTGGGAGGCTACGGTATATTCTTATTGTGTCTCCACGTTATCCCCTGTTAGTGCTATTTCACATGAGTATGTCGGTAAAGGTACTGAATAACACATCTCACCCGGTCACATTAATCATGATAATCAGAGACTTTCTATTATAATTGTTATCCCTACCCCTGGTAGTTCAATGAAAAAAAAATAAAATACTGACCAATCGCAGGCTTACAATGACTTATTTTGAATATTACAGAGAGCGCGACGACCAACTTCAAAGACATACAGTCAACCAAAGTGCATCGATATTCACTTTCTTTGTTGAATATCAAAGTAATATACTACCTATCTCATATGTTGTCGCACGCAAAGCCTTCATTTTGTTATGGCGTATTCCAGAGGTGGATATAACAACAGTGGTATTTATGAATCACATCAAACCAGTCGTCCCACTCATTTTATGCTACGTGCTAAGAAATGACACAAACTGCCACTTTTAAAGGATATGTGGTTTGTCTCGACCGGTGGAGATACCATAAAGCGTTACTCACGGGAGCAATCCGCGATCTCTCAACTCAAGACCAAAAGTGGGACTACTATAAGACATAGTACCACGGCACCATCTTTGGGTTACGCATTCTCAATATTCTAGGGGTTACTACATGTATTACTGTCATAATATCCACCCTGGAGTATTTCATAGCACAACTGAAGGTTAAGTTTGCAACAAAAGATGATACAGGTAGTTTGGTCCATAACGGTATACTGCGGTTGACTGTATGGCTATGAAGTTAGGCGTCGCTCTATACATAATCTTCAAACAAAGACTCGGTAGGCCTGTGATTGGTCAGCTTTTCTCTCCTGACATGTCTTCAGTTTTGTTATGTTATATCCCAGGGGTGGATGATATGATAGTTATAGTTCCCCCTGGAGTACCAGGTGTGATGGTCACGATACGTCCATCGATCGCCAGATTGTAACCCTTGACTACCGAAGATGGAACAGAAGTTTAATAAAATAATATGCTGTGGGCTACTAAGTACTACACTATATGAGACTTAAATTGTTTCCTCGTGTCCCATTCATGTTTAAATGCATTCTCAATGATCCAGGGGTTACTATCACTGACGTTATATCCACCCCTTGACTATCTTAATCTAGTAAAACTGAAGACAGTTCAATAGAAAAAAAAACTTACCAATCACAGGCCTGTAGAGACTCCCTTTGAAGATAACAAAGAAAGTGACACACAACTGCAAAGCAACACATTCAACTACAGTGTAAGTTTTACCATTCCTTTGGTGCTGATCCGTCCAGGAGTATTCTTTCCTTTTTGTCTAGTAAAAAAAAAGTTTTACACTCAAGCACTTTCCCTTTGACATAATGTTTTCTACCTTTTAAGGAGCCCTTTATGGGAAACACTGTCGAAAGATTTTGAAAGTCCATGTAGATAGTATCCATATTATTTCCTTTGTCCAGTTCTTCTGTGATATCATCCAGATTAATCTCTGAAAGTTGAAGGACAGTTGATTTTCCTTTCAAAAATCCGATTTGGCAACTGACAATAGAATGCTGATTTTGTTCTATTAAGTTTTTCCAAGTGTCTTTCTGACTGTATTTAGGTCTATTCCAATACATGCCGTTCTTGTGTTTTTATTATATTTATTATATTTCCGTTTGGAAAATAATTTTTTGTTGTTGTTTTATTATAAATGTATTGGTAGTATTTCAAGACATGTTGTCAGAATATTTATTAGTCTGCAAATACCCGTGGTATATATGGCTTCCGGTATTCCCCTCACATCTTTATCAGTAACCACACTGATAAAGAAGGAGCTCTTTCTTTACACCTTGGTCAACTTTCAGCTGGTCATCATTTGTTTCTAGGCTTGGTATATTCTCCCTTACTTTTGTTTTTGATCTTGCATATTTTCAAAAGTTTCTTATGTTATTTTTCAAAGTTTCTGCTACCTTTTCCTCATATTCACCTACTCACTTCCTCTTCCTCTTTAGACGTTTTATTTCTGACTTATCTGTGTTGTTCAAAATACTCTGGTGTTTTGTTCCTTAAATATTTTGCCATGATTTTTTTTTTTTTTTTGCCGCATTCATTACTAGTTTATTCATCAATGGTTTTCTTACTTGGGTCTTGGATTTTTTTCCATTGGTATATTTCCTTTATACCTTTTTGCATTATTCCATGGTTCACAAACATTCATGTCCTTAAGATGATTTTCCCATTCAATAGCTGATAATTCCATACGCATATCATCAATTCATATCACCTCTAAAGAAATTGTACTTTTGAGTTTTCAATATATCTTGGGAGTAGAATAGAACTTTGAAGTTTATGGCTGAATTGTCACTGTTTTCCAACGATGTTTCAATGACTAGATCTAGATTAATTATGCCCTCTTCATTCGATAAATTACAAAGTCTAATAGTGATGGTTCATTTCCTTCTCTGTGTCGTGTGGACAAAAAGTGATCCTTCATAATTTCTAAAAATTGGTGAGACTGGGAATTTATTAGGTCTGTAGTAGTTTCTGTTTCCCAGTTAATGTTTTTAAAGTTGAAATAACCAATAATTACAACATGACTAGAACTTTCCATAACTTTCTGATTAGACAATTGAGTTTCGTAAATTTTCCATTGTTGAAGTACTACTTTTGTAAACACACCCTACTGATATCTTGTCATTCCCCTTAAGTCTCATTGAAATCCTAATCATTTCTGAGAACTCCATGATGATCATCCTCGATATTCCAGGGCTTCCGATCACTTACGATCTCTACAACCCTGGACTATCTCATAGTAAAATTGAAGGCAGCTCAGCAGAAAACATTTGACCAATAACAGGATAGCAAAGATTTACTCTGAAGACTACAGAGAGAGCGATGCCTAGCATCAAAGCCACACAGTCAACCATAGTGTACCGTTATACGGCTCTTTTGATGTGTATCAAAGGGCTTGATTACCTGTTCTGTTCTGTTGCCTCCAGTTTTACTATGAGATAGCCCAGGGGTGAAGAGATCGCAAGTGATCGGAAGCCCTGGAATATCGAGGATGCATGATGGTTAGCTACGTATAATCTTCAAGTTCACATTGTAATGTTGATTTTACATGCACATGCTGTACATTATAAGTACGCCTTTGTCTGACTTCAAGTCCCTGCAGAACATGTCATCACCATTGATATGGAACTCACGTTGGTGTAGATTACCTGGATTATTCTAAGACAGAAATTTTATGATCATGCTGGCTATACTTTTTCGTTGACACTGACCATGCACTTCATAATATATGCAGTTTATTTGAGACTGATGACGATACATTATAACTTGACGCTACCCAAATTGGAACATTTTTAAGGTAAGTGTTTAAAAAAATCTACCGATAGATTAAATCCACATTTCGATCTCAAACAGCTGTCCTCGGTTTTATTTTCGCGGCTTGTTTTCTTGTCAGTGGTGCATATATATTAATAAATAGAGAGCATTGAAGCATGCTTGGTCCACCCTTTATACGTATTTCAGCAGTTCCAAGTAGGCCTATAAGCGAAAATGGAACATCTCCTAAAAAGAGTTTGTTTAAGGAATCTTCAGACAAGATAAAAAATGTTGAAATTCATTTCTAGAAAGATCAAGCATTTTTTTCAAATATCTGAGTTACTTATCTGTCAAAAATATTCCATTCAGAAATGGGTTTTTTCTTGTTTTAAAATACATCATCCTCTATACTCCAGGGGTTCCGATCACTTACGATCTCTACACCCCTGGACTATCTTATAGTAAAACTGGAGGCCACAAAACATAACAGGCAATTCAGTCCTTTCGATGTACATCAAAAGAGCTGTATAACGGTGCAGTGTGGTTGACTTTGTTGCTTTGAAGTTGGGCTTCGCTCTCTCTGAAGTCTCCAAAGAATTTTTTGTAGACATGCCATATGTTAAGATTTTTTCCCCTGAGCTGCCTTCAGTTTTACTATGATGTAGTTAAGGGATGTAGGTAGAACCCCTGGAGTATCGAGGATGAAAATACGTGTACTTGGTGCTTTTAGGATTGTCGCACGATGGCGTTTCCAGGAATTTTTTTTCATTTTTAAATAGAGAATGTACGTGCAACAGGGAATTATTACAGTTACAATGATCATTTTGTGTCACATATATATTTTAAAGTCACCCATAATGGGTGAAAATGGAGATTTAATTACAAGCAAAAATATATATCAGCAATTGCTGTTTTTAAGCAACGAAAGTAAAATGTTTAATTCAAGTCCTGAAAATTTTATGTAATATCAATTACACCTTTCAAATAACAAACTGTAAATTAAAAGCTAACGAAAATTATTGTTGTGCGCCCTATATCGTAACTAAAAGTAATAAGAGTGATCTCCCCTGACAGGATGCCGGTGAGAAAATGAAAGTGGATAGGAAGTAAACAGGTAAGTTCACACACTGACACCTGTGTAACTATGGGAGCATTACAGTGAAATGTAAGTCAATACACAGATTTTAATAAGCTAATGGGCGTCTGCCGTGATACAGGATTGCAGTCATTGGCCTTAATTAATTATTTATTTACACGTGCAGACGTGGGTATGTCGTCAACTTATCGAACTAGCAGGTGCATTGTTACTGTTACATAATGCACTGTACATTACATGTAAAATGTTTACACGACGAGAAACTTTTGAAATATGACGTCGTGTTGTGTTAGAAGTATTTAGTTTAATGTAGGCATATACATGTATACCGACTGCAGTGCAGTGCATGTGTACTGTGCATATGCAATTTCCTCTAACATACACGATGTACATTGTGCAGAGCTGAATAATGAATTTATTTTCTGTTTAATTTCAGTATCATCAGTCACCAAGCCATGTAGTCAGATTAAGATTTTTCCGTGATCAGATGCACCATCATATTCTTTGACCGTTTAAAACATGGCTAGAGTTACTGGACCTGTATTTTTCCTTTGCGGTCAACGATGGTCTGTGAATGCCTTAACTGCTGTGGTTGTTTTTCTTGCTGTCTTTAGCAATGAGTTCCTCATATACATGATACAGAGTTTCAGATGGCCAAACCTGCCAGTGGGATCCAGGTAAGAACACACACATGTATATATATGACTGCATATCATATACATGTACATAATCTAAAAAATCAATCATTTTAAATTAGTAATTTGCAGATTTAAGACCAATTTAAAAACAGAGTATACAAATGTAGGCACAGAGGGCCTGTATCATTCATTTGGTCATTGGCAAAAACTCTTTCAAAATCTAAAAACTATTCAGAGGAAGAAAAACAGAAAAGGATTATGTAGCGCATGTACATTTGTATTTCCTTAATTTGGATGGAACGCTAAAGAGTATATATATACATTAAACTGCATTTAGTTGCTAGAGTGACCTGTTGTCAAATATTATATAAAAAAAAACAAGCAAATCCCATTAGATCACCTAGGCCTGGCCTAAATGGGAACAATGGTAAGCCTATGCCAGATACATGTGTATACTACGGCATTATAATGCAGTCATGAACCAAACTACATCAATTTTTGTCTCCACATCATTTCTTTATAGACACTCAAAATGGATTTTACTGTAGCTAACCTATTCACCCCTGGACACACATTTGAGCCCTCATGATTCAAAAGCTGGAACAGTTCATTTTGTATTGTGAGGGATGAATGAGTTAAATTGCAATGATTTTGTTAATTAACCCATGTTCATTCTACAGGGATTCCAGTAAAACACAAGTGTTGTTATTGGTGGCCGATCCTCAGCTTCAAGGTGTCCAGGACGAGATCGGCTTTCCTGTGGGCATGATTTCCAGATGGGATATAGATAGGTAAGCTGTAAAACCTGTCTTAGGGACCAACTCTCTATAAAGACCACCTGCTTAATAAGACCACCTACATTAGCTGCAATATTGTAGCTCAAAAGACTTTTTGACAGAAAATGGTGTTGTCTTTAGAGCTACAATTGGTGCCTATTACTGCTAATGGAGCAAAGTAATGATTATGCAAACCATTATAAAACGTTTGTTTTCATTTTTATTGTACTTGTTTGATATGATACGTCTTGTGAGCGGTACGGTAGATATTAAGAATGGTAGTTATGTTTGTTTTGGACAAAAATCATATGTAAATGCATGTATACGCATAAAATAGTTGGAAACCTACAAAAAAGTATAGAAAACTGTGCCCGAGTGATTTTCAGAGGCACTGCTCCACTACGACACATAGGGGCCAATTCGTACCCGGCCGAAAGCGTTCTACACCTACATAGGGCCTCACATGGTCAACAATGAAGCCTCTATTTAACTTGATTATAAAGATTGTTTTTGATTAATAATTCCATTCATATTAATCATGTTTAATGCAACATGCTCACTTAAGTGAGTGATGTATTTTGTGGAAGAAGAAATATATGTGGAAGATTTAAGCACTCTGACTTGTGGTCAGAGGGTCCCAGGTTTTAACTCCAGTCTGACCATCCGTAACCACTGGATATATTATACACATTATCCAGTGTAATTTCTTATGAAAAATAAAAATAAAAGTTCTCGTCAAAATTGCTCTGCATGCAAAGAAATTGATTTATATTTTAGAAATCCTAAAACATCTTCCTGGCTGGCTATGTCAGTGTTGACATTTCAACACAACCTTACTTTCAAAGAGTTTTTACTTACAGAACTGTGCTAAATTTACACGGGGCTTTGCCATATTTTCAATGGTCAAAACTAGATAACGTAAGCAGAACTTTACCTTCGTTTTGATATGTAAGGACTTTTGGAAGGCCAATGAATGCATTTAGCCTGGTTTTCTTTGCCCCACAACTCACTTTAATTATATAATGAAATTGACCGAAATTGAAATTCAGAACAACTGTTATTTTGCTCTAAAGAAATTAAGATTTCGGTCTTCATGTAGGTTGCACATGCTATTTTTTCAACTGACTATAATTGGTTTTTGTTGTCAGGTACCTTAGCCAAACATTTTCCTTGGCACATGCCTATGCCAAACCAGATGTGGTGGTTTTCCTGGGTGACCTGATGGATGAAGGCAGCAAAGCGACAAAGGAAGAATACAGATCTTACTACTACAGGTTTCTCAGTGTGTTCGGGGCTGCAGAAAAGGACAAGGTACAGTATTCACTGTAATTAGTGCCCGTCCCCCTATAAGCACCCCTCCCATTTTAAAGACAAGAGTTGAAATTGTATAAAAAAAAAAAACCATCCCATCGATTTAATAATGTTTTACAACATACAATGCCTCTAACATCAGGATTGTATCTCATATCACATGACATAATAATGTGTCTCAAGGGATAAATGTTTACTGGAACAGATCAATGTACCACGAGTACAAAAAAGATTTTTTTTAAAAAGTACGACGTTTTCGTCCGTAACTTACATTTTAGTTCATTGATGAATACCAATGGGCGCGAATTACTGCAAATACGATAACTTTATTTCATAATTCAGTTAATCACATTATTTGCCCGATCGTCCATGTCATATGGCCATGTCATATATATTGTTAGGCACTGACTTGGGAGAGGACATACATAGGCATGTTGCCTGTTACCTAATTCCCAATGCCTTAAACACATGACAATAAAATATTCTGAAATGAAATATCGAAAGACACATGTGTAATAACACTATTGCAATGGACATCATCTGTAATAATGATATCATAATCAAAATATGATGTACAATTATCCTTTTAGACGGATACATTACTTCTTGGCCTGATCAGAAAACAATAAAACATACCGTATTTGACCAAGTAATTGCCAATGTCCCTATAAGCGCCCCTCTCCCTTTTTGAGGCCTCAATTTCAATTGCCCAGTCATAAATAAAGACCAAAAGTACACAAAACTGTAAAATTTCATCTTACTATCATCTTTTCATTTTTTTTTTCAATTTTCTAAACGCCCTAGGTGCTTATTGAGTCAAATATTTGGTAAATCAAAATTTGAATAAGAAATCAGATGAAGAAATTAAACTTGCACAGTTTTCATACTACAGTATACTATATATTGTATTTAATAAATATTTGTAATAATTGTATTTAAGTTACATATTTAAGTAAAATTAAGGCATCAAAAAAGGGGTGGGCGCTTATAACACTTATTGGGTCAAATACGGTATGTCTGATTCTCTGAAATGTTTTTTTTTAGAAAGTTTACATTGCTGGAGACAATGATATTGGTGGAGAGTTCCGGGATATGAGGAAAGAGTGGAAGATGGACAGATTTGAAAAACATTTTGATCTCCTCACTGGTGTAGATAAGGTTGGATTCATAGACTATATAAAAGTAAGTTGATGTTATTCAGTTGGCCGTCACAGCTGATTTTGATTTTATGAATTTAAAACGTAACTTGTACAGTCAAACCTGCTGTAGTGACTACCTCTATATAAAGACCACTTTTCTAGAGTTCCAAACAATTTCATAAATATTCAACCTGTGTATAAAGACCACCTGGCTATAAAGACCATTTTATCTCTTTCCCTTGGATGGTCTCCATAGACAGATTTAACTATATAATCAAAGAAATTAATCTTATTTCAGAGCATGCATAGAACAAAAAATAGTAGCAGTTGTTTAAAAACACTTGCCTGAATGTGAAAATATAAAAATATCAGAGCAAGACAATATATCTATAAATGTCATTTTATTAGAAAATAACAGTAGACATAATTTTATAAATAAATCAAATGCATGTTAATGTAAAAGTGCACAATGATGGAAAAAATATACAAGTTTAATGTAGGCTCCATATTTGCATATTACAGAGTTGTCTCCCCTAGTGGGTAGGCATTGATTGTGATGTCATTGTTTTGTGAGCGAAATTCACTTTTGTTCTGAAAAGTATAATATTATACTCGCAAACATATGATGTCATAATCTATACCTACCCGCAAGGGGAAACAACTCTGTAATATGTAAATGCAGAATAGCTACAATATTTTAAGAATTATAAATATCTGAATTAAGTGTTCTTATTTATCTGGTTGTAGATGGATATACAAACTCATAATACACCATTTATAGAAAAGCGAGATTTAGCTGAGGACCTACAGAGGAAAATCTCGTCACCTATCAGAGTTCTTGTTAGTCATGAAACTATTCTGCCAAAAGCAAAAGTAGAACTTTATCCGGTGAGTACATTTTGTACTTGTGTCACATGACCACTAGATAAATTGTACATACTAGAACTGCACAATGTCATGTATGTACAGTGAAGTTTGTTTCATCAGTATTATAGATAAGGCCAAAACAAATAACATGTCTGTTTAGGGTTTCATTGGCGAAAAAATAAGGTCGGTAGGTATGGAGGATTTAGAAAAAAAAATTTGAGTGTCTTTCACTCTAAAATAATGGACAGAACCGGAGTATTGAGATCGAAATGCAGACTTTTAATATTTTTTTTCGTATAAAAATGGAGAAAATTTAGGGTCAGGGGTAAAAAATTAGGATCGGTCGGGTAACCCTAAAAAGATATTTTATTTTTTTGGCCTTAAACGTCTGTCAAACCTTATAATATATGTCAGATTTCAATGGAAAAACTATACAATGTCATGTATGACATCTGTCGAACTTTGTGACATCCGTGATGTGATATACAGGGAGATATTTGTGTAAAAAAACCATATTAGACTTATTTATTACAGGCTTGATCCACATGTAACGTATGTTATACGGGTGTAATTGATCAATATGAAAACTTGTTAATATTTAATGAATTCCATGTGAAAATATGCGTTTGGCATATAAAATCATTTTACTTTCCGAATATATAAATAATCCCCAATGACAATGTGGGTTTGGCATATAAAATCATTAAACTTGCATGTTTATTGAATTTTACATAAAAGAGAGACGAGTGAATTTTACATATAAAGAGACATGAGTGTAAAATCCTTTAGTTCCCACAGCCAAAATCTGTCTCTTTTATGCATACTTTTGGCAATATACTGCCACTTTGTCATTTATATTTACTGGAAATCTAATTCTAAGGTATGAAAAAAGTTGCATTCGGTAATAAGACCCCCTACTTCAAGTCACTCATGTCTTTCTAGGGTGAGGAGGGGGGACTTATTGGTATACAAAAACAGTATTTGAATGCCAGTAGCTGCCACCACAATACTCTATAGTTGGTTAGCCTTACAAATCCTTTGTGATTATAATATAAAATGAGAAAATCAAAATTTAAAAATTCAAAATTTCAATAGGTTTGAAGCAGATGCATGTACCATATTCAAATAAGTACGCCCCCTGTCCCTCCCCCTTTTTGAGGCATCAATTTCACTTAACTTGAATTAGATACTAAAAGTATAAGAACAGTGTAGATGTCTTTATTGATTTCTTTTTCAAATTGATTAATATCTTACTTTTGTGCAATATTCTTATGAAAGTCTAGTTCAAATTTGTTCTAATAAGCGCCCCTTCATGTTTCATTTTTAAGGGTCCTTTGCACTTTTTGGGTCGAATACGGTTTATGACTAATTCATCATTTGCAGATTCACAACTGTAACAATAATGTCCCACAAAATGGAGAAAATATCATTCCCCTTATAATACATTCTATGCAGTATTCAAATAAGGTTTCATTGGCCAACATTTTGAGCTTCAAATAATATATTGCTTGTTTCCCCTTTCAAACCTACTCACCAAAAACACCCCGTACCCAAATATTTTATTGGCATTTTCCATACCAAAAATATTTTATCATTTCTGATATTAACATTTTTTGTTTACTTTCAAAATACTTTGAAATGTCTTTCATTTTATGGTAATAATAGCATTCTCTGTTTTGTTTCTGTTCTTTCAGTTTTGGAAAAAAGTTAATAATTTTGTGTATTTGTTGTCTAACCAAAAAATTTTTTTACCTACCAACCTACCCAGAACTATCTTGTATGAGTCAGTAAAGGAGAAACAAACAATTTATTAGGTCTGGCCTTGTTGACTTTTATGGTTTCTCGGAGTTTCACAAATGATAGTCTTTTATGATAAAACAAAAAAATGGGGACTTTCCCTAAAGGACAAGGAAACTTATATGTATGTTTAAAATCTATGTTTCAAAATGGTTTTGATTCAAAATCAATGAATTATGGTATCATTTTTAAAGGCAAAATATCCTTTGCAAAACAAAAATAAAAGTTTCTTAAAAACTATAGAAAATTATGGAAATGTATATCATTTAATAGAATGTTATACCCCCAACCAAATACAAGATTCCATGCCTAAACTATGTTAATGGTGAAGATTCAATATTCCTTGTTTTGCCATCTGGCATAGTGATTTGGACGACGGCAGGAAACATAAATTACCTGCGTTATGAAAATTAACATTTTATTTATTTAACTTAAATTGTTAAGAAGGAGATTGTAAGTGTACTTTTAACAGTAAGACAATGACTTTTGTGGCTTTATGAAATTATCAATCTCGTTTTACATTCCAGTTTTAAAAATTAAAAGCCATTTCAGAAAGATAGTGGTCCTTTAAGGTTGATTGTAATTATATGATTTGAATGTTTAATTTCAGATGTTGAGAAGATTGAAACCTCAACTTATATTCTCTGCGCATTGGCATAAGGTAGGCTTAAGTGGGCAAACACATGAAAATAATCATTCTCCTGAGATTTTGAATTCAATTGGCTAAAGTTTAATGCTTTCATGTTGGAATCTTGAACAACATTGAACAACATCATATTTAATGCTGTAATTTGATCTAAATTATATTGAAATAATAAATATTTTAAAGTTTTATTCATTGTGTTTTTTAATCCTCTTTGAAATCTCTATAGAAACATACAGTTTTGTGCTATCAGAGTTGGAAATGGAAGTTATTTAATTTGTTTTTCGATGAGTTATATTTCAAAGTTAACGCAGAAGTGTCATTGTTTTTACTTGACACTTGAAGGTATGTGGCAAAACATTTTGTTTTCCATTCCATCGTGTCAATGTGTAAATTTTCCTTTGTTTTACCGTCCAATGTGTCTATGTGAAAAAAATCCTTTGTTTTCAAGTCCATTATGTGTCAATATGAAAATTTCCTTTTGTTTTCCAGTTCATTGTGTCTATGTAAAAAATATCCTTTTGTTTTCCAGTATATTGTGTCTATGTGAAAATTTTCCTTTTGTTTTCCAGTTTATTGTCTTTATGTAAAAAATTTCCTTTTGTGTTTTCAGTCCATTGTGTCTATATGAAAAATTTCCCTTTAATTTTCTAGTCCATTAATGTCTATCTGAATATTTTCCTTTGTTTTCTAGTCCATTAATGTCTATCTGAATATTTTCCTTTGTTTTCCAGTCCATTAATGTCTATGTGAATATTTTCCTTTGTTTTCCAGTCTATTGTGTTTGTATGTGAAGACTGCATGGTAGATGATGAGAATACCTGGCCAGTCCATCGCCGTGATCTAGCCTGGATGACAGACTACATGTCTGTGAATCTAACCATCAACCCTAAGGCCCTAACAGAGGTGATGGTGCCGACGTGTAGCTACAGGATGGGGGAGCGTGATATGGGATACGGGGTCGCCGTCATAGGTAGGTTTACTATTATAAACGATGATTGGGTTCCCTAATAAATGATCATGTGTTTATCATTTCAAATTTCATTTCAGCTCTTTTTGATTTCAAATTTGAAATTCACATAAAAAGTGTTAGGGTTAATGTGATAAATAGCATTCACACGTCGGGGAACTTACTTATCCCATAACTTTGTTTAAAATTACCTCTCTCTCTCTCTCTCTCTCTCTCTCTCTCTCTCTCTCTCTAACTTTTAAGACAATTTACTCTTTCTCTCTGTATAACTTTAAAGATAATGTAGTTTCTCTCTGCGTAATTTAAAAAATCTTTCTCTGTATAACTTTAAAAATTCTCAGGTTCTCTACGTATAACTTTAAAGATATATCTCATTGTGTTTGCATTACTAAAGCATTAACAAAAACCCTTTTTAAAATGAGAGAGATACTTTAAAATTTATTGTTACATGATGTTTATATGCTTTACAAAATTGATATTTTGAAATTGAATCGGTAGAAGGTGGAGAAAATAATGAATTCATTTTCCTTGTTTTACAGAATCAAACGGAGAAATGAAATATACAGTATTATGGTTACCACGGCGGTATACTATGCTGTTTGCATACTTGATCATTTTAGTGCCACTTGTCTTAGTCCATTTATATTTCAAATTATTTCCATACATTATGAGAAAAGTCCATACTAGACGGCGGTAGTATTTGTTTTAATCTTTATGACGTTAAAAAAATCCATTCCAGAATTATGCAAATTGAACTCAGGACTTGTCCTATTTGTTATTGCCTCTCTGTTGTGTTGGGCATTTTATTGTACATATTTTAAGATTATCCCATCTACCAAACTCTCCATGACTTCAGAAAACTACCTTCTGAGCTCTACATGATTTAAGAGTTTTGTCTATAAATGATTCCATTGATTTTGATATTTTGTATTGTAAAAGGAATTTATTGCTACAAATCTTGTAGTTCGTTCATATTCTGTAAATAACATTTTTTTCACGTGCGATTAATTTTTGCAAATTTCGCAATCAAGGTAAATTCACGAAAATTTTTCTCCACAAATTAATATCTTTCACAATTCTTGTACTACTAAATTCAAAGATATCTCCATTCAATTTTAAATCCGCGAAAACTTAATCTCCACAAAAATACTTTGAAAGGGAAATCTCGAAATATTGTAGCCACGAAAAAAATTGTGAACAGTATCTAACATAGACCTAGGGTTGATTAGATGTAGGTGAGTATTCCATGCCATATATCACAATATTTGTCCTATCATTGCATTAAACACCTTTAAATATTTAGTAAATAATCAGATTATTCAAAATCCGTATGATGTAAATGCACGCTTTAATATAGCTGATTGCCATTTTGTAGCATAATAATCTAGACCTTTTCGTTCTAGATCAATTTTGCCAAATCACTATTACGCTGATTACATGTATATAGTCTACCAACAATTTCTGTGCAAAAAATATGGGTATATCAGAAAAATGAAAATACATTACAATTCTATTAGGTGATTTTAATAAAAAAAATTTTTTATATAAATATCAATGAAGTGACTAAAATGAGTTAGCCAAAATTAGCATTACTGGTATTATGGGATAAAAGCTTCTGTTGGCGTAAAAGAGTTAGCCGAAATTAGCATTACTGGTTTTATGGGATAAAAGCTTCTGTTGTCGTATCGCGTCATTTCATTGTTAAAAATATTATTATGGTTTTAAATTAGTTAAAGAAATTGAAGCTGGAAATGTGTCTTAATTAATGAAATATACATTCCATATGTCAAAAATGATGAAATATACATTCCATTTGTCGTTCAATGCCAATATTTTTGTATACGTCACCTGATTAGTCCGACCGAGCGATGGTCGAGTAGTAACATATCACCACCAGTCCTGCACCTCTGGATACTCTCCAATTTACCAGCTCTTTCTAATGTATATGTACATGAACGTAATATGGATAGCTGCTCCATCGCCGACAGAACATTAAAGGTATAATCGTATTTATATGGTCTGAATTACACAAACTGCATATAAAATGATTTATTTTGCTTTTGGTGCACAGTCAATACTTAATTCCATGTAGGATATAGTGCCATGGAATTTTTGTCGAGATGATATTGATTATTGATTTAATATTTTATCTTGAAGTATAACGAGAAGCTAAAACATTTCAATGGTGGTAATGGTGTTAAGTAAGAAACATTTGTAACTGAAGAAAAATACTAATTCGTCGGCGGTGGAGCATCTTGAATAGAAGTATCAATCAAAAAAGATATAAAATTTACCTTTTTGCTATAGTTATCTATCCCTGAGTTTAAAACCTGTTTACTAGTATTGAGAAAAGTATAATTGGTCCCGATGTCATTGTTTACTATCATCGTAATTGTGTTGATAATATCACACTTTTTCAAATAGGTAAATTTTATATGTGGCTGTCCTGTCAAGATTGTATATATATTAGTTTTCCACACGCGTCACTATGTAGATACGTATTTTATTTATCTCGCTTAAAATTGTTCACTAAATCGCCAAAACTAAAATAAAAATGTCGTCGGCACAGCATAATACCTATATGTGATATAATATGTGTCTGACCACTATATGTTTGAATTGATAATGTGATATATCATGTGTTTTTTTTCTTGTTTTTCCCCCCATTAAAACTACTAAATAGCTCACATAGTTCATTGCTAAGTTAAAACCAGTTTGTTCAATTTAGAATGATTTGAATAGCCTTGGTTTACTGTAAGTGTGGACATTTTCGCGAGTGCTTATTTTCCCGATATACAAATATATGTAATTTCGGGCTTTTGATAATATAGTTTATAAATATATTCACAAAATTTTACGCACGGTGGAAATTTTCGCGGCGCAAAGGTGAAAATTGCCACGTTTATAGTATTTAAAAATGGTCTAGCCTTGCTTTATTTAAAAAAAATAAACATTATTTTATTTACAACTGGGTTTTTCTAGCCTTAAGCTATCGCATCCGATGATCGTTATAAATACTACATTTATAAACTATTTTCTTGAATATTGTAAAACCGCATAGTACTAGTGCAAACACGATCGTTCCTCAATTGGCTTACCAAGGGATTTTACTCATTTAATTGAATAAATTAAATCAATTCAAAAGTGCCTAAGGTATATCACGTGTTGAACGGACCTGTACATGTAATTAGCATAAAGGCCGCTGTCAAGAACTGATTGGTGATTATTGATTGTATATCGTGAACAACATGCATATAGGGATCGTTCCATTGAACGCCGGTTTGGATTCCGGGATCGAATTATGGTTCATACATATATGCAATTGGCATAAATGTATAGGTCGTTCCACACTTCCATATATGGCGAGTGAGTGATCATGTGATATGAAACAATCGTGTGAATGGTCAGTCCTTTCTCATAGTTAGATAATTACCTACATTTTTGCGACTAGTGAATACATAATGGATATTGAGAAAAAGAAAACCAACGTAACGTCACTTACAGAAATCATTTCTTTAGTTTTGAATGTCATTATTAATACCGCATTATGATGAAAATATTCTGATTTAGAGTACTGTATATTTGTAAGTGTTTGGCAAGTTTAGAATTGCAAGCATTATTTTTAGATAAGTTTTTAATAACTTGTATTTTATTTGTTTTATATATGTTTTGTTAAGCTTTACTGTACTGACTGCGATGGGTATTCTTCGTAATACGTATGTTTGCATTTTCAAATACAAAAAAAAAAACAAAAAAAACCCAGCAATATTCTCCCTTCCCTTGAATTTTATACCTGACCGAAGGCATTGTTGTTGGAATATTCATTATAAAATATGTAAATATATGTTTTGCACCAAACAGACAGTAATTATACAGATGGTTAACATGCAATAATGTATTGTTTTATTTGTAATGAATTTCGTATTTATCATATATTTTTTATTCTGAATCAGTTCGTTTTAGTTTATGTAATGATGTTTGTTTCACACAACCATGCAGTGAATATTTCATGTGGCACATTGTGATGACCACTATGATGTGTACAATACCGCCTTCATCATAAAAGGCAACAATCATGACTTGGACAAAACAATGTGATTTCCAATATTAAGAAAATGGCTAGAAATATCATTTTAAGTTTAGCTTTAAAACGGAAAAGAGTGTATAAAAAGGAGAGTGTTTTTTTTTTAGATATTTCATGTATAACTAAATCTAATCAAGCTCCGATCACACTCCGATACTCCAGTATAAAGCTGTACTAATTTTTCGCTGATCTTTCACTGATTTGTGGCCTCGATGTAAGTTTAACCCCTTGTGGAGAGGCATCGTGGAGTTACAATGTAGAGTATGTGAGTGTAATTAAAGGTCTTGTTTTAATCAGATTGCACATTATTAAGTGTAAAAATCAATTATTCGCTTTCAGATTTCTTGAAAAGACAAATTAGACAATCAAAATGTAAAGAGATTGAATAAATTAGTCATTTAATACACGTAATCTAAAGTATCGTTATTACATAGAAATGTATAAAGATAAAATAAGATAAGGTTTTGAGTTGTAATTAAACAATACATATGTCTCCCTTTTTACAAACATTTGGCCTCTGGAGAACGATTGCTTGAAAATTGACTATTTGAATAGAGTTATACATATATATAGAAGTATAATGGGAAACAGTCTTCCAATAAATGAAAAACAAAACAATATTGTTAAAATAAGAAATAAGATAAGCTAGTAATGTAAGGGATTTTAACTGTGAAATTAAGCTATTAAATAAGCTTGGTGAACCATTTGGGTATTAGACAAGTTAACTTTGTGAGGTATTTTAGATTCATAATTATTTATAGAACTATGTATGTTTAAGAGAGTGTACAAATATCTGTCTTTATTGTATCAGTCTGTGAAAAAACCACATTCTCATTATCCTGACGACATTCCTTTGAGTTTATTTTTCCACGACATTAAAGATTAATTGTAAGTTTAAAAAACTGGTTTTGTCAGATTCCTCTTGTATAGGAATTAAAAACAACGGGTCGGCCTTTTGAACAGATTGAACTATAAACTTGTTGCATGTGCAAGGAGAATAAATGAGAATATCACATTTACGAAGAATGTATGTGTTATTTTTGAAGTAAACAACAGACACATTAGTTTTGACAGTGAAGTTACGTGAATTTAGATTTTTAACATGCAAATGGTGCAATAGCTGTTAAACAATATCTACGTATCGAAAATACATTAAAGATGCTCCATCGCCGACATTTAACAAACCATACTCATCATTTGAACAATAGTTGATAATTAATCGAGTATATATATATATATATATATATCTAATTAACACTAAATAAATAATACTACATAATTTATTTTCCTTTTGGCTCATGCGCAATCAGTACTTCATTCCATATGAGATATAGTGCCACGGAACTTTTTCGAGACGCAATTGGTTTTTTTTATTTCTTGAAGTAAAATTAGAAGCTCGAACTTTTCAATGGAAATTACTAATTGGTCTTGTTTATAGATCAGACTCCGGCACAATAGAGAATAACAACAATCTACAATTAATCTTAGATGAAGTTTCAAGTAAAGGATACACGGACATATTGATAATGGGAGACTTTAATTACCCTAATATCAACTGGAACCTGTGGAACACAAGAGGCAATAGCACAGAATCTCAGGAATATAAATTTCTACAAAAACTTCAAGATAACTTCTTCTCACAGCACGTGGATCAGCCAACAAGATGGCGGGGTAATGATAATCCCCATATATTAGATCTTATATTAACTAAAGAAGATAATATCATCTCAAGCATCGAATATCTCAGTCCACTAGGGAAAAGTGATCACTGCGTTCTTTCGTTCTTTGTAGAGTGTAAAGTTAACACAGTCACCCAGACAAAAATTAAGAAATGCTACAATAAAGCAAACTACCCGGAAATAAACAGAGAAATAAGAGAGCTACAATGGGAAGATATTTTGAATGAAGGAAACAGTGTTAATGAGAACTGGATAATATTTAAAAACATCTTAAAGGAAATTGAGGGCAAATTTGTTCCAACAAAATCCTTCAGGATAGGTTGCAGTAATATCAACAGCTTTCAGCAAGACAAGCATACTTTAGAAACTAATCAGGAAAAAAACTCACTATCTAGGAAGGCTTTCACAAGTAAAGACCCTGAAATAAGGAAGGACTACAACAAGATAAGAAACAAAAGTAAGAAATGCCACCCGGAAACTTAGGAAAGAATTTGAGTACAACCTGGCAAATAAAAGCAAAATCAAATCCCAAGGCCATATGGAGATACATTAATTCTAAATCAAAAGTGAAAGCTGGTGTGTGGAAGATTTATACAGCATACCAGATTGACAAAGAGCTCTCTTTAAGGTTTCACAGGATAAAACAAAAGGCGGATGTGCTAGCAACATTTTTCCAGTCAAGTATTTGTAACTGAGCAAAGCGAAGATAATACTAGAATTAGAAACATAACAGTAACTGAGGACATGATACTCTCCAAGTCAACAGACAGCAAGTAAAATAACTATCTTTCAAAGCTTAAAAACAGAGAAATCACCCGGACTGGGATGAAACTTCACCCTCACACTACTTGAAAAACACAGCAAATTCTATAAGCATACCACTAACAATCCTGTTCAATCAGTCACTGACCACCGGAGAATCTACCACTTGATTGGAAAAAATGCTAGAGTCTGCGCCATATACAAAATAGGTGACAGATGTGAAGCTGGAAATTACCCGCCCGGTCAGTCTAACCTCAGTTTGTATGTAAAAAGTACTGGAAACCATAATAAGGGAGCACATAACGAACACACATGAGGGACCAACAAGTATTTTTTCTACAAAACAGTACGGCTTCATATCCGGAAAGGTCTACTTCTCTACAACTAATTGAAGTTTTAGATAAATGGACACATGCACTGGACAATGGTCATGCTATTGATTGCATATACATGGATTACAAGAAGGCCTTGCGACACGGTCCCTCACCAACGTCTCTCAATAAATAGGCGCGTTATAACTTCTCAAAGTCAACTTATCACTTGGATTTCAAACTTTCTTACAGGAAGGCAATCAAAAAGTCACAGTTAACGGGGAAGATTCAGAGTGGACAAAAGTCACTTCTGGAATACCAAGGTTCAGTGCTCGGACCACTTCTCTTTGTCATCTTCATTAATGAGCTCCCTAATCTAGTAAACTCCGAGATATATCTTTTTGCAGACGACACAAAAATTTTCAAAGTAATTTCCAACGAGAAGATAGGAAAATCCTGCAAAACGATTTGGATACCATGAGCCAATGGAGTGAAGATTGGTTATTAAAAATATGCACCCGGACAAATGTAAACATATTGGAAAGTCTACAAATACAAACCACCATTACAACTTAATGAATAAACAACTGCTGACTACAACAAGTGAGAAAGATATTGGAGTAACTATAGCATCAGATTTAAGCTTTGAAAACCATATCAGCAACAAAGTAAAAAAAGCCAATTCAATGTTTGTATGTTACGTAGAACATTTCATTTTATGGACACAAAGTTATTTATACGCATTATACAAATTACTTGTCAGGTCCCAGCTAGATTACGCAAGTTCAATCTGGTATCCATACAAAAAACAAGGAAGATCGACCCTGATAGAAAAGTGTTTTCAACCGACGGGCCACCCAGAATGCCTGCCCGGACTACAGAAATTGCCATACGAGGAAAGGCTGAAAAAACTGAAATTGCCCAGTCTATCATACCGGCGTATGCGTGGGGACATGATTGAGGTGTTCAAAATGATTTCTGGATTATATGATAAAGACTGCTGTCACTGTATAAGCTTATGGTCAGATGTTGCCCCCAAACATAGTGCTAGAGGAAACTCAAAAAAACTTTACCCCCAACATTCAACATCAACACTGAGGAAAAACTATTTTACTGTGCGAACTGTCAGAATTTGGAACTCTCTTCCAGAATCTGTTATATCATCATCTAATATAAACTGTTTTAAAAATAATTTAGACAAATTCTGGGAAAACCAAGACCTACTCTATAATTATAGAGCAGAGTTGTCATTATAACTGTGTTAACAATATAAACATGAACACCTTGAAATTATCAACATGGAAATCGAACATTTCTTAAAAACTTAACTAACGAAACTTTATAGAATATTACCTGCAATGCTACATGTACATTATATACTGTATCATGTATGTATTTATTGTATGATTATGAGTCCAGTGTAGAGGACCTCAATCCTGTACTGGAAAATAAACTTAACTTAAACTTAACTTAAATGATGGTAATGGTGTAAAGTAAGTAGTTTTTGTAACGGAAGAAAAATACTAATTCATCTGCTCCTGTTTTTGATTGAGCAAAAATACTGTTTGTCGGCGGTGGATCATCTTTAAGTATGAAGAAGCCATAATTCTGATTTACAGTGAAAATACACTTTACGAAGACTTTGTTTATTTTTTTGCGTTTAACCATACATTCCATTATGGATACCGGTAGATGTGATTGAACTAAATCACACAACGTCTTTTACGCGACAAATGAGACACAAATACCATTTCTTGAACCCAAACCATGCAATAAATAAGGTCTTCATACATACAGGCAGAATCGCAATGATCCATTTAAAAAGTCACATCTATTCCCGAGTGATTGAAAAAACGGTGATGTTTTTACTTTTTTCCTCCACAAGGAACATAAACAAAAGAAACGTGAGTTCTTTATCAAATATATTTGGGAAAATTTGATCATTTAAATGTTTCGTACATTGAACATCAACACAAAATCTGTTAGATCAAAGCTATATTGCAAAACGAAACTGAAACAATAATTCAACATTAGAGAAAGCCGCACAACAGGAGGTATGGCAATATATTAAGAAAGACAAACTTTATATGCATACAATTATAATGAATATATACAGCAAAATATGGTTATAACGAAAACGCGCAAAACGAATTCATGGTAATGACGTAATTGTTATTCAATTTCAAGAGTCACCTGATCGTTTGTAATTTGATATAACTTATAAGTTTATAATTTAAAATTTTACTTGTTACGAGCATTTTCATTGGCTTATAAACTTACTTAATCAACCAATAAAGGAAAAATGGCGTTGCCGTGTGTAACGTCATTTCTGGTTGGCTGAGATGACGGCATAATGATTTCATAGACAAAAGAGTCCCAACATGAATTTTGAGTATGGTAGAGATTGTCTTTAGTAAATTGAATTATAGGGGTAATTTGAATAGATTTTTTTTTTATGTTACGGAGATATAACACAAACATCTGAGTGTACTTTCATCATAAATCTAATCAAGTTAATCCTGAAATAATGAAGTCATTTGTTTTTCTGTCAAAATATTCGATATACATTGTAACCTTGATTTGCTATCCTAATGTATTTTCTAAAGGTTGATAAAATTTGTGCATACCTGGGATTTGAACATTTACATGTATGACGCTTATATCAAACGAGGCTTCCTAAGTTTTATTCGAGAAGAAAAAAAAATTCCATTTACAAACTGAAGTATTAAATTATCTTTCGCGAGTCGGTAGTTTGATGAAACTGGCTATTGTAATATTTGGTAACGCCATAATTTGTCAAGATATCAAAATCAACAAATAACTTTGATAATTCTAATTTTGTTACAACTATTCTGATAAACATGTCAACATGATTTTAGTAAACGAAAATAATGATCATCTTTTGTGTCAATATATTTACATTTAACAACTTTTAGCTCTGTATGATAAGATTAAAATGGTTCCTGTTAACTTTTAAAATCAACAGACACGTTCATAATGGCCATTGTTATATTCATTTGTGTATTATGATTGATATATCAACAAATAACTTAATGTGTAGATAATAACTATAATAATCACATCATCGGAAATACATATCAACATACATCTAATTCAACGAAAAACGAACCGTTTTGAAAAAAAATAGCATCAACGCAGTTTGATATTAGTTCAAAGAAATATAAGTATTTACATACTGGCATAATGTTTAAATATTTTCCATCAATTTTAAGTTGGGATGTTTAAAAAATGTGTTTATATCTGTTATATCCCCTTTCGAAATATATATTACTTCTAATAATGAAATTGTACAAACATTTATAAATGATGGTATTCAGAAATCGATATAAAACGCAGATAACAATAAATAATATCAGATGTAAGATGACTTCACTGGAATTAAAAACGTTGAAATTATCATGTATTTATCGTGACGTCATGTCTTTGCAAGCGTAACATCCTACTTTTCACTGACAACGACATGAAGTCCGTGCACGAAATAATGACGTCATACCTACAAAGAGGTAAACTGTAATATTCAAAGACGAAATGCATATGTAGAAATGAAATGGTATATTTGACACCAGTCGATTGTGCTTGAAATTTATACATACACCACAAAAACATCAATGTTTAAATGCCCAATATCCGGTAATTAGTTTACAAATGAGGGGACGATATATTTATAGTAATTTCCATCTCCATTTGTCTGTCCGTCCGTCTTTCTGTCCGTCGTTCCACATGGCGTTTATCACGCGACATAATTTCTTAAATCAAGTCAAGGTCACTGTTAGTATTTTAGAAATACAATGACACCACTTTCATAACTTCATTTCCTCGTGTTTTATCCAAAAGTCACATGTATTATACACAGTGTAAATAGATAATCAAAACAGGTTTGTTAATTCGACTTTCAGTGTTATCTGCTTTAGGTCCAAGGCACCGTTACTTATTTTAAAAAGAAGAAAAAATTGTCAGCACTTCAACTGCTAGAAATGTGGCGACATGTATTGAATTAGCAATATTCAGTCAGAATCTTTCGAAAAATACGTAATGCGATGAACAAAAATTGTGCGTTGTAGTAATATGATGTTAAGATTTTTCGGTACAAAATTGTAAAATAATGAAAATAAAACACTAGAAGAATTAAAATTGTCAATGAAAGGGTTGTTGTGATATTAACATTTGATTCGGCGCAACTAAATCATTCAACGTTTAGCTGTTAACTCACATTAGCGATTTTAGTCTATATAAAGTTTATTCATATGTGTGTACTCATATTGCATTTTATTACGGTATAACTTTAGTAATTCGTCCTGCGGTGAATAGTACATGTATTATGTTCACCTTACTAATAATTAATCACGAAGCAATGTGATATTTAGTTTCAGTATAAAATATGTTTGTATTGTAGAATTATATTTTATACAAAATATGAAAGACGAAAGATTTTTTCGCTTCAAAATTATTCAAATATCTACTTTGTTTCCGTGATCATCCTAAAATTATAAGAATCTTATAATGATAGCAATACTTTAATTATACAACACTTGCATTGCACTAGCAATGTCATTTGTAAAGCTTACACTTTACAAGACAACGGTTTGTCAAAAAATTTTAAGTTAGAAGACTATATCAGTAAATGCTATTCCCTAATACATAAAAATCACAGAATAATACCATCATAAATAGTATAAAGTAACCGTGTCACAGCCAGCACAGAGTCCATATACTTCAAAAGTACACTGATATACTGCCTTGAAGAGTTCCTCGAGTTTTTTCCGGAACCTACGTCGGGCTCAAAATGAGTTTATGATCCGGACTTTTTATCGCTTTTGTCCTGTAAAGAAACAAATCATTAGTCACAGAGGAATCATAATATTGCTATCTTTTGTTTTTGAAGGATGATATTTTCCTATTTTGGCGAGAGATTGATTTGAACGTGAATTATTCTTCCGCGACATATTCATAAGAACTAGTGGAATTATTTATAAACCTTTAAAGTCAGATTGCGAGAACTGAAGCTGATAAAATTCAATTTTCATCATTTCAATATAACTCGCCCTCGTAAATAAGCGGTATTTCGGTAATTATTATTTTTTGTTCATTATGCACGTTGTTTTTTATCCGAATTTAGAAAAAATACCGTTTCAAGTAAGCTTTGGTCTCATTTAAAAAACCTAGTTTTCTATCAAGCTATCATCATCAGTTCTGTGTGATGGTGAGCTTTGTTTTGACTGCGCTGAAACTCCACATTAAAAAAGAACGAAAAAATTACTTTTTGTATTATTTTAATTTTTTTTAAAGTTTCAAAGTTTGATATTCATGATCAATTAAGATATAAACTGGCTTAGAAGGATTAAAGAAACATTGGAATGTCTTAATGTACGATATTCTGTAAAAGATGCTCCACTCCAGACGCTTTTAAAATATACCGCGAAAACGTTCTGTACATACGACGTCATAATACTTGACGTATTGTCGGTTTATAGCAAAATAACCTCAAAGATCTAACCAGTAGAAATGAGTGTAACATTAAATTATTTTAATATATTGTAAGTAATAAATTTTTGTTACTGAAGAAAAATACGGATTCATTTTCTCTTGTTTAATAGAGAAAAAAAAGTTCTCTACCTCCTTCTCATACCCCCTCCCCCCTATAAAAATCTATTTACATTAAAACATTCTATTTCTACTGAGTTATATCTAGTATCAAATATCCACTATTAACATCACCGATATCTATGATTTATCTATTAGAAAACAAAAGTTGACAACAATAATGTGAAATTTCAGTAATACTACTACTCCGGACGACTTAAACGTATTAAACCTAATTATTGGTTTAATGTTAAAAGAAAATATCGTTATTTATATGAATACATATTCTGAATTTTCATAAAAAATTATCTTCCCTTGCTGGTAGGCGTTGATTATGACGTCATGTGTTTGCGAGCGTATGGTCATATTTAAAACGTGAGTTTTGCATTCGTAATGTATACCTTCCCATAAGGGGGTAACTCTGCTTAAATCACCTTATCTCTACGAAAAAAATGTTGTATAATAATTCAATCACTATCAGAAATCTTAATTATAATAGCTTTAAAGGAGGAGTGTCAATTTGGGCCCTCTGGTGGCCATTACCGATAAACATTATTTTTTGTTTACAGATACCCGGGGTTTAGGACATCATGATATGCCATATAATTAAGGTCAGGTCGGAGTCCCTTGTGAGTTAGTGGGGTTAAACAGGAGGGGCAATTTTCTGTTTTGTCCAGTTTCGTTGGAAAAAAAATTATTTTTGAATGCTTTTTCATAAATAATGATGCATCTATATGTTGAAAGCAAAACATCTTGGAAAATATAACTTGATGTTAAAAAAGTCAATTATTCAAGAATAAAGTTCATCTAGTGCCATAATATACCAGAAAAAACGTTATATACATTATATTAGATTGAATTGAGCAATATATTTGCACATTGAAACTAAGGCAAGAATGAGATCGAATTGGGGAGGGGGAGCATTGGCGAGGGGGGAGAGATTTTTTTTCATTTTTTTTTTAAATTTTAAAACAACAATACATGTATATGTTTTGTCTTATCTTCAGAGGGTCTTATACTTGCTCAAATACTTTGCTATAGAATTTTTGAAATGCAATAATGATTTTGTAAATGTTTTAAATGTGCATTGTATTATACAATAATGTATATAATTACATTCTCTCAAATGCCATTCATTAGAGAAAAATAGTAATATTTGAGCCAGTTTATCTTAATTCTGAACATAATTATATATTTATAGGTGTTTTAAAGTTTAAAACCAATAAAGAAATCCTCCTCCCCCATCTACTCCCCCTCCCCGATCCCATCCCGTCAACAATATTCTTTACCCAAGTTTATAATATGCAAATATATTGCTCAATGAAATCTAATATGATATACAACATTTTTTTGTAGTATATTATAGCACCACATAACCTTTATTCTTACATAATTGACATTTTACAAAACTAGGACACTGTGACCTATATTTTGACACTAAGTCATTTTTTCCCAAAATGTTTTATTTTCAACATATAAATGCATTATTAATAATGAAAAATCATTCAAAATATCATTTGGTTCCAACAAAACTGAAAAAACCCAGAAAATTGTCCCTCCTGTTTATCCACCCATAACTCTCAAGGGACTCCGACCTGACCTTAAGCATATATCATATCATGATGACCTAACCCCCGATATCTGGAAGCAAAAAATAATGCTTATCGGTCATGGCCACCAGAGGGCCCAAATTGACACTCCTCCTTTCCCATTTCATTTAACAAACATTATTCATTTTAAGAGAATTACGAATGTGCATACGTTTCAAGAATCTCAATACTGAATTTTCACTCGATATTAACAAACTTACTGTATCTTGCACGCATCCAAACAATTTCTGTATTCGTAGAATATCCTGTTTTGTCGCACTGTTTCTCTGTCCCATCTTGCATGACATCGAAGATTTACTGTCCCACAAAGTAATTGTCTTTTTATTTTTGTCCTTGGTAAATGCGTATGGTCCATAATGCATAAGAGAACATGGATCGTATTGGATACTGCTATATTCTGGCTTTACCTCCGATGGTTTGAGTTTGATAAAGTTAGTCGCCCTGTACTTTTGTACATGGTCGAAATGGACTTCAATGGTGCTATTTCTATCCGGTCTCGAATGCTCGTGCCAAAATCCCATCGCGTGCATTAGCTCGTGAAGCACTGAACCATTGGTTGCATGGGTGACTGAACCGAGGGTTATTGTATGTGGTTCTGAATAAGTAGCCCTTTTCCCAACTGCAGTGAAATATCTATAACACAAAATATATTAATGTTTGCATTGTTATAAGGATTTTCTTGTAAAGGTTTTAAAACTCTGTAAGAAATAAAACTCGGATAACGCCAGAAAGAGACGACATGTATAGTGAATGACAAAATAAGATCAAGGAAAGAAACAAATACTGTGTAACATGTGTAAATATTCGTGTGTGCTTTCTTTGTTGTTCGGAGTTTGATGATGGACGGAAATATTTGTGGTTTAAGATTTTCAACCACCGTCAGAGCACACAAGATACTCATCATTTGAACAAAAATTGTTGTTGGTGTGAGTCATGTTAATGTATGTCTAATTAACACAAAAATCAGAAGTTTATTCCATATAGGGCATAGGGAATTGGACATCCTTTCAGGACACAGTTAATTATATTTAATATTTTTATCTTGAAGTACAATGTATAATAGCAAGCTCAAACTTTTTAATTTTCAATGATGGTAATAGTGTAAATTGTAAGTAACATTTGTCCTGAAAAAAAATTCCGTGTCTTATATGGAATGAAGTACTGATTGCTTATGCACCAAAAGCAGTAGACTTATATATACATGATTTAACACCAATTATTATTCAAATGATGGGTATCGTTTATACTCTGTCGGCGGATGAGCATCTTTAAAAATATGATTATTATGACATCATCGTTTTACTGGAAAAGATACTAAGAATACATTACTTACCCGCTACCTTTCACGAATCTAACAGTCTGGCTGTAATTCTTTATTCCTTCTTTGTCATCTTTTTCAAGCGTAAGTGAAAATTTGCAATTCGGATTACCATTGTTGACCTTCGTTTCGAGTTGTGTTAAAGCGTTCTCGATAAACGCCCTTTCTGTACTGCCTGTTGAGTAAAGCATCAAAACGAGTAAGTATAATATATCAGTCATTCTCTTCGTAATGGGGGATTGTCATTGATAGCAAGGAGAGGTATAAGAGTTTAGTCTATATTTAATATGTCTGTTAAATGTGCTAAAATTTGCTGACAACTTATCTCTGAGAAAACTATCTGAAAAAAAAACCAAATAATGAGTAAGAGAAGATAAATATTTCTTGAAAATCAAAACCTTTTTTATCTTGACTGAAACGAGACTGAATCCTCATCGGAGAATATTGACCTTATATAGTGGAATTCACTTTATTTTTCCGAGGTACAAATTCGCGTAAATTCATATGGGACTTTTAGCGCGAATTCAAATGTTTCACGAATTGATGTAAAATGTGTAATTCACTTTATTTTTGCGAGGTACAAATTCGTGCAAATTCATATGGGACTTTTAGCGCGAATTCAAATGTTTCACGAATTAATGTAAAATAACGTATATATTAATTTACGATTGTTAATAATAGCATTTGATCGCAAATTTATGTATTTGCGAATATTTTGAAAATGAAAATGAAGCGAAATATTGTATACGCAAATATAAGTGGTTTACAGTACACAATAATATCTGTATGATGAATGAAAACAAGATAACTTACTAAACGTTGACTCAATTATATATTTAATTGCCGGATCCCATACTAAACCATCTGTCCCTAGTACTCTATGATGCTGGTGGAATAAAAATAAAACAAAATGCATTAGAACTACCATTATTGCAAGCATCTTCAATACTCTAGGAGTTATTATCAATGTCTTTTCATCCACATTTGAATTATCTATACTGTAGATAAGTTTTAACAATGATTTTTGCGTTATATCTCAATTACATAAAAATAAAAAAAAAATTCTTAACGATGCTACACCGCTGACAATGGTAATTTTTTTTTCTCAATAAAAACATGAACAGACGAATTTGTTTTTTTTATCTCCAGTTATCAATGTTACGTACCTTATGCTAATACCACCATTGAAAAGTTAGAGCTTCCTATTTTACTTCAAGACAAGAATATAAAAAAACCCAAAAAACATGGCACTATGCCCTATATGGAATTAAGTACTGATTCCGCATCCATCAAAAGCAAACGAAGTTATGTCATATTAGTTTGTGTTAAATATACATAAACTTACACGAGTTAACACCAAGTATTGTTCAAATAAGTTTTGCTCTATCGGCGTTTGAGCAACTTTGAATAAAATGATACTTACTGAAGGTGTGTCGTCGCACAAGATGTCCCCTTCAACGATATCCGGGTTAGCTAAAAGAATAAAATTATTTAAGAATATCTATAAACGTATACTAAAGTAAAGATATTTCAAATATTTCTAAATGTAATATCTGTAAATAATATTATTGATGATTTTTTAATTAAACTTAATTAAAGGCCCACTACCTTTCCGAAACGGTTTTTATTTTTAAAAAGGGAATGAAAACGAGATCGATAATTTTGTAGAGTCGCAAAAGTTATTAACTTACCGTTTGTACTACATTTATCTTCACCTTCTGAACAATTTGATTATTTTTTTTTTTAATTTTTATAACGCAGGGCGTCCCGTCTTCGTCCTAAATACCGCGCGGTAGTTGACTATCACTGCGCCAGACGGTAAAACAGCGAAATCAATTTCAACTGCTTTAATATAAAACGCAAGAAATGGTGTTGTAACCTCGTCTTAGGACATCTGCATGTATTTTCAGATGTTATTAATGTTTTTATGAAACATTTATATTTTGCCCCGGAAAGGTAGTGCGCGTTTTAAGTTATCACTACAAAATAGTTGCAATTATATAAAATAGCTCATTTTTTATTTCAATTACGCGAGTAGCATATATTGCGATTGTCTATAAATACTTATTCTCTCTATATTATTCATCATGAGATGAAATTAAGGTTCGCGGAAATACCCTTGACCAAAATCATAGTGAAATTAAATCACTCGCGAATAAGGACAACTATACAGTAAATTGCATTTATTAAAAGACATATCAGGGAAACATACATATGAGTGAAAAGTTTATTCGGCTCATTCCTTATTGAACTAAAGGCGTTAGCTTAGAATAACTATATCATAACAATGAATATTGCCAGCAATTATTGAATGTAAAAAAATGTATAAGTATAAATCGTCCGGGCTGGATGTGTGTGGTAGTATCTTTCAGTGGGAACGCACTATAAAAGGGACAAGAGTTTTCAATATTGCAGAGATATCCGCAGCATTCCAAAACACCCAGACATTCACACACGCAACATACTGCATACAGGGGAAGCCGTCCTTGAATACCCCTTTTAGCGGTATATAGTAGGACATTGATATAAACAACCAATAAGCCAATAAATGCGTGTTGAAAGATTTTGATAATTACGGTACTGGGACTCAACCAGTAGTCGTGACAGAACAGTGGTGGTGATTGTGTGCATATTTTACTGTGCGTCTACATTTACGAATGTCTGGAGCTATTGACGAATACTTCATGAAGGAGTTTGAAATCTTTGTGTAGAAATAATTTGTTTCATGAAATGCAAACAATTGAATTTTTCTCAAATCACGACTACTGTTCCTTCGCGACTACTGGTACATGAAGGGTACTAATTAGGTGATTTTTCAAGAAAAAACATTTACTTATTTTTCATTTTGCAAATTAAAATGCAAATGAAATAGCGTGAAATATTGCAGATCGGTCGCCGAAATAATAAAAAAGTATGCAGTTTTAAAATAGAACCTGTGTTGGTTGGTTGGATGAATGGCTAACGCCCTATTGAAATCGTGGGTCATTTATGGATGGCCTCTCATGTATGCGAAGTGTTGCGAGTGTGAATATCTATGTATTGATAGGCTGCGGTATCTTTGTGGTATGCCTCTTTGCGATAGTGGAAACTGTTGTCCATTTTATATTGCTATCACACTGAGCATACTGCTAGAGACACAGAAAAAGCTCACTCCGCCCGGTCACATTATGCTGACATCGGACAAACCAGTCATCCCAGCAGGTATAATTCTAACGTTTTACATGCAGGGCTTGAAACGCGTTTTTTGTTTACGATGTACTAATAATATAAATAAAGGTAGTATACTAACCGTTCTCTTCGTGGCAAAGAGGGTGGGAACAGGGCTAAAACACAGTAATTTTAAAGCATGAACGTCATTTAGGTTTATTAGTGAAATTCTAAAATCATTCTAGGTTTGCATTTATGAACCAATTAATTACATTGTGCGTTATACAATTTGACGGTAAATATTAATTATAAGAGTAGATTTCTTTGTATTCATGTGTGCTGGTTAAAATATGTACAAAGGCATATGCAATTATTTTTTTATAATTGTCCATATTAAACCAATTTATGAGATATTGACTTATTATTTATGAAGCGTTTCATACTGACATAGACCGATTTTGAAAGAAAATACAAAGAAGATACAATTAAGTAAAAGTATAATACACAATATGGTATATACAGTACACGTTTATTTTTTAGAATAGTTACCTGGTACTTTACCATGAATTTCCCTAAAATAGAAAAAATATAACTGTAATTAATTCTAAAGGTTATTAACATGTGTTAAGTAGAAAGTATATCAACAATGCATATTCTGGACAATTATATGCAAAAGGAACTATGCGTTACAGACAGATGAGCGGTTTCTGTTCCGTCAAGGACATTCGCCATTAGACATTAGTCCTAATGAGCTAAGGGTCGTATAGCAATTAAATGCACATCTCTTCGCGAAATATTTCTGAAATAAAAACTTCCTCTTTACACAGATACATTATCATCCTCGATACTCCAGGATTTCCGATCACTTGCGATCTCTACAACCCTGGACTATCTCATGGTGAAACTAGAGGCAAACGAACAGGTAATTTAAGTCCTTTCATGTAAAACAAAAGAGCCGTATAACGGTACACTGTAGTTGACTGTTTGGCTCTGAATTTGGGCGTTGCTGTCTCTGTAGTCTTCAAAGGTAAGCTTTTCAGGCCTGTGATTTGTTCAGATTTTCTTCCCTGAGCAGCCTTCAGTTTTACTAAGAGATAGTCCAGGGGTCTAGAGATCGTAAGTTATCGGAAGCCCTGAAGTATCGAGCATGATAACGGATATGGACAGGTCTTTGTGTTAAATGTAAAATGTAAGATACAGAATTCTTGTGTATCTATGTTATGTTAAAAGATAAATAAATTTGCTGTCGTGCATGCAGATAAGAATAGGACATTTCCATTCATACGCATTTACAGCAATCGCTTATCTGTCTGGAACGCATGTGTTTCTTGACGGAGTTTTCCGTAATTTCACGTGATTTTTTTATGTTTATTCACTTTGTCACCCAATAATAAATGCATCATATACCGACATCAAAACATTATCAAATTGAATCGTCTAATAGTTTAATTCTAAGAACACAAAATTGGAATAATACACCGAAATGAGGTATTTGAAAACAAAATGCATTATTGAGTATCAAAGAGGATATCAATTCATTAATCCATGGTGTGATTATAACTAAATCAACTTAATCAAAACTTAATTAGCATATTTTAACTAAATGAATTATATGTAGACATATGTGTTTTTAAAAGATGCTCCAACGCTGACAAACAAGAAGTAGACGAGTAAGTATTACAAAACAAAATCTTATTTACACCATTACTGTCGTTCAAAGGTTTTAGCTTCTCATTTTATTTCAAGATATAATTATTAGAAATAATAAATTGAGTCTCGACAAAAATCCAGGTTCTGATTGTACATGTGCCAAAAAATTAAATTTTATGTATTTTTGTCCTAATTAGTCATATATATATACGCTATGAAACACTAGTTACTGTTCAAATGATGGGTATTATTAATGCTCTGTAATCGGTGGAGCATCTTTAACAAAATATAAACCTTGATATTAGTTTCTTGCGAGTTACTTCTCTTTCAATAATGGTAATATTAACAAATTTGATATTTTAGATACAAGTGCTTAAAAACAATGCATTTTTTTGTAAGCAATTACATAAGAATGCCAATTATGGTTGGTTCCCGTGTGATTCCGCCTAATTTTCGTTTTTTGAAATAGTGAGTCAATTACTTAGTAGAAGGCATCGTCATTAATAAAACGCTTTTTCGTCTTTCCATATATATTTTGTACTACGATTTTCCATTTCTTACTCCATTCAGAGCTGATTATACAGATGAAAACTTATCCTCGATGCCCCACAGCATAAATAACACCCATAATTTGAACAATACGTGATGTTTTATCCTGTATCTATGTGTCTTATCAACAAAAAATACATATAAAATAATGTATTTTGCTTTTGGTGCATGCACAGTCGATATTTCCATGTAGGGTATAGTTCCGTGTTTTTTATTTTTATTTTTAATACTTTTATCTTGAATTCAGATAAGACGTCCAACATTTTTAATTGTGGTAATGATGAATATAAGTAAATTTTGTAACTGAAGAAAAATACTTGTTTGTCTGTTCCTGTTCTTGATAGAGAAAAAATACCATTCGTTGGTGGGCTACAAAATGTAGCATCTTTAAGTAACTGCGTTAGTGCATCAATATAATTTCTCATTGACAATACACAGACTGTTCTGATATCGTTATTGCAGATAGAGTGTAATTATTACTGTTTATCATTTTGAGTTTAATTAATAAGGTACATTGTTGTTTGACGCATTGACTAAAGAGTTGCTATTTTGTTTTCAACTATCAATTACATAAGTAATACTTTGTTAAGTATACATATATTTTGGCTTGGAAACCCACTGTTTGTCTTTCAGTGTTTTGTATATCATCATATTTTGGTGATGTGATTTTGGGCACTGTTGTCGGTCTTAAAGTAACCTGTATATTTCTTAACATTATTTTTGATTTGTATATTTCACATTAACACTTATGATAAGTGTCCGTAAACTTACATGGGTTATGTTCCCTTTCCTGTTGGTCACGTAATTGTTTACAGCGGTTTTTAACCTGAAAAACAAAATATCGCAATAACAAAAGTTAATTAAAAACATCACATAGATGATCTTATTTAAAGAAAAGTTCAATACCTATTTCTAAGTAATTTAGAAATGTTTATAAATTATATCAAAAGATTATGTTCAGAATATTTTATATAAATTTGAGAATTAATGAATGAACTAAAAAATGCGAGGATAAAAAGGGAAATAAATGAGAATGAAAGCTTCACAGAATTAATGTATCAATGAATAATATCAATAAAGAATAAGTGAATGATTGCAGGGTTAGCGAGAATATAGGGAATCGAAATGGAAGTTGAATGAAAGCCCTCTTGCAAGAGGACAGTCATGTGCAGATGCTGAATCCAGGGTTCCAACCCTGGCAGTCATCTATGCTTATTATGTCTGGGGAATAAAGTTTTTCATTTTTTTTAGCTTTAAAATTCACAAAGATAAATTCTATTTAATTTCAATTGTCGATGGTAAAATGTTTCAGTTTCAATAGATATTATATTAAACACATACTATATAGTTACTAGATTTCGCAGACTTTTATTTACTATTAAAATATCGTTTGTTTTATTCTTCAAATAGCATGCTTTTACATAGCACAACCAATTGACACACAGATAATTCGCGAAAATACACCGCCGCGATTACGTTCAATGCAGTAAGTCGGGAAATTTTACATCCGCGACATATTCAAATTATACTGTATATATACTTGTAATTATAATAGAGGAAATTAAATGTCGATAGCTATAGCAAGTTAAAATTATTCCTAATATCAGGATTTAATTCAATTTGCTTGTCAGGTGTATTTGGCTTGAAAATTAAGCCTACACATGACGTTGACTTTTGTTTGACCGCTTCTAATTGGTAGATATTGGTAGAAAACAAAGGCACTTTTATGGATTTGAAGTTTTTCAGAGATTGTCTTTATTAAATTGAATTTTAAATGTTACTTATCGAAATGTGACACAAAAACCAGAGTGTACTTTCATTATAGATTATTTCAAGGTTTATTAAGAATACATTCATATTTTTGTGTTATATCTCCATAACATAAAATAAACTATTCAAAGCAACCATTTTTTTAAAGATCTTTTTATAAATCACCGCAATAAAAGGAATATTCGCACATCACTGAACCGTTTATCAATATTTCGCGGATCAATTTTTTCGCGATCGTTTCACTTTCCCGCGAATATATCATCACTCCAAAAAAATCCAGCTATATAATTGTTCTATTTTGTTATCTTAAAACCAAACAGAGACATGTTATTTTTATCATGTTCACTTCCAAGAATACACAAACAGATTCATTTGTATTTTATCTTCAAATATTCGAAAATGTTTTTGTTCAATATCCTTATGTATGTTTTGTTCTTAACCGATTGACTACTAGGTGGTATTCAACAATTGCCTATTACAGAGTTATCTGTAATAAGCAAGAAGGTATTGGTAGTTTTGTTACTTGTGTATGAAAGAAAACGACGTATTTCACACTCACAAACTAATGACGTCACAATCGATACCTTCCGGAAAGCTGTTAACTAAGAATGTGCAAAAATGGATTTGATGGAATTCGGGCTTTTAGTGTAGTTGTACTTACGGTTGTGGGATCTAGATAGGTAGCATGCGATCCCTGCAGTATAAGAGAAACAGCTGCTACAACTTTCAGTAATAGTCCTGTCTGCATTCTGAAAATAAGTTAAGATCTTTCTCATCTACCAACTCAGTTTTGGTACATCTAAAATCAGGATGTGAACCACATTTTCAAAATTCATGTACTGATACCAGCTTTCTTTGGCGGCTACCAATTTTCCCGATTTGCGATTCAAAACAAGTTTGCAAAGAGTAACACTCGCGAATTTAAATCGGATAGAAATTCATATCATTATAATTTATTTTTATATTAATTCGCGGAGACAAACATTCGAGAATTTACTTGGATCGCGAAATTCGCAAAAATAAATCGCACGCGAAAGAAAGTTGGTTGCCAATATACAAAACAAGATGTATACTAATACAGAGAAGACAAAAGTAACGCATCACAAAGAAAACAAAGGCAGTCGTATAGGTTATTAGTCTCAATAAATGGCGAAACTTTAGATTCTCTAAAATATCTTTAAATTGGGATAGGAGGAACATTGCCAATATCACAAAAGAAAAAAGAAAATAAAAAACCGTACGCAATCCATTTTTAAATGGTACGAATTTGTCCTTTTTATCACATATATTTCAATCGTTGTCCCAATTAGTTTCGCAGACTAAATTGACTGCCTTTGAAGAAATTAAAACAATACAATCATTGTGTTTTAATGTACAAGTCTGAATCTAATTATACTTTGACATCTGATGTAAATTCAAGATATACAAAATCATCCCAACACCATCTTTTAGAACAAATACTTCAAAACATTCTACTGCTGCTATACGGAGGAAATTGTTATTGGGGGAAAGGAGTAATTGTAGGTACCCCTTCTAGTAACAATTTTAACATTCTACTTGCAGTACAAGTGTTGCTTGAGATTCTCATAGTAACAGACTGAAATGACCTGCTTACATTGAAAAAACAAAGTCTATAAAAGCGGTAGTTTCAGCTCCTGCTTAGCGCTCAGCATGCAGTTAGACGGACGACTGGTTCGCCCGTTGTAAGTATAATGTGACCGTGTGGGGTGTATTGCTTGGTGTCTTCGGCAGCATACCTAAGTCATATAGCACTATAAAAAGGGCGCGAGTTCCGCTATACAAGAAGACACAACACGAATTTACCGCAGTCTCCCAAACACAAAAACACTCAACACACGCAACACACAGCATACATAAGAGGCCATCCTTACATGACTCTGATTGTTCATTGGATGTAAATGAAACAAACCAACCAAACCGGTAAATGTTTACTTGACAAACGAAATCGTTCATGGAATTACCATCATTCTAGAATGTAATCGTCTTGAGCTTTTATGGCACGATCCACATGAAGTTCTAAACATCAAACTCCAGCTAGGTAGCAAAAGGTATTTTGATTTAGGTAGTCCCGAAGCTGAATATCCCAAATTTAGTCGCCTTTTGTGATTGTGAAATGACACAGTAGGCACAATTCTAACATTCTACTTGCCGTGTAGATGTTGCTTGATATTTTCTCATAAAACAGTTTTAAATAAAACTTAAAGACCTGGGTTTAACATGGAAAACCCACATTAAGACGCTTGGCTGACAGACCATTCATTAATTATGATATAATTTGTCCTCGTCATCCAACCCATGTGAACTTCATCTTGACTAGGTAAGTGTTACTCATCAATATCAAGTTAAAATCGTTGTAAAATGAAAGTTTTCAACAAAAAAAGTTATAATGTTAAAATAGAGTAAACGCTAAATTAGGTCACTGTGACCCATTTCTTCAATTCCTCATCTGTTTTCTAAACAAACTCTTCGGCAAAAACAGCTTACAATGTAATTTCAATTCTAATATTTAACAAACTAGGACTTAAAAAGATATCAATTTTCATCCTTTGACCTCTGAACTTATCATAAACCAAGATCATTTGTAATGTTCTGAAAAGTATAAAATATGCAGCTGACCCTCATCCATCTTCATGCAAAATATATTGCATATCATTAAGTGACCGTAAAATGGCCCAAAATGATACTTCGCCTTTAACGAAAGCGAAATAGCTGAAAAGAAAATGTCAGTTTTTACCGTAATAGCGCTTAAGCAAAACAAAAATCAAATAATTTGAATAGAATAAACATTTTTGTTAGGATTTATTAAGTTTATAAAAAGTCACAGCTGTTTTGGCATTCCACGATATCCACCTTCAGAAGGTTGGAGAAGACATTGCCTTTTAACTTCGATTTTATATAACAAACATTTTGGAATGTATATATTACCCACAATATAAGGAATGTAGAAAAATAGTAAAGCAATTGACGTTGGTTGTTTTGTTGATTATATTAATGCCCTATTGCCATCCAGGTTAATTTTAAGGGCTGTCTTTCGTGCATGCGTGTTTTTTGGAGACTGTAGTATGTTCGTGTTATGAATCATTGTAAGAGTGAAATTATTGCCTTTTTTCTAGTTCTTTCTCATTGAAGCATGCTGCTAGAGACACTAAACACAATTAACCCAGTCATATTGTATTGATAACGGGCAATCCAGTCTCTCCACTTTCTTTTTACTGAGACAGAGCAACTACTACAGAACGTATCTTGGTGACGGGACAGTGCCCCAAGACTTACTTACAAGAGGAGCGTTCCGACCAGAATTGAAGCAATGTCAAGGGAGACTTTAGGCAGAATAACGCCAGGTATTATAATATAATATCACATCAGTTAGCTTCTACGATCATGCGACAGGAGGGGGACAGCAGGTACAATTTTAAAGTCCCATAAACCTACATTATAATTGCGACAGCATAAACTTTCACAGGAACCGTCATTACAGTAAAGATTACCAAAGTGAATTTTAAAAAACATGATTGCGATGGATGAAATCCAATAATAAATATAATTATACATAAAAATGTCCATACATATCAAGTCACAACAATACAATAGAATGGAACATTAATTATTTTACCTTATACATAATAACTTAACTCTCAGTGTTGGTACATTCGTTTCAAATATGATTCGTAAACCATAAAATGAGCGAAACCTTCATTCACCAAATTCACCACAATGTTATTTTGTGTATAAGGGAAAATTCACAATTTTACTGAAAGGAAAATTGAAACTGAAGTGAAGCTAAAAAGCAATATCAGCAAAATAAAATCTTGCAGTATCCATAGTTTGAACCAATTTGGCCACCAAGTTAAAATTTTAAGACTTTTTTTTATATATGCATGAAACTATTGTAATGAAATGTTCGTAACTGTCCCATATATGCATAGAAAAACCTATTCATGTATTAATATTTCATTGTGTAACATATTTTGTAATTAGAGAAGCCTTAGAACGCATTCTTGAATAAAATCACATGTATGTGGTTAAGGAAAAGTTTTCGAGAATATCTTCTGTACTTACTATGTGAAGAATTTTTGTTAAGAATGACTAATATTCGTTTTGTTTTATTTTGACATAATCTCTACGTTGCATAGATTTAGGGTTACTGCCATGGTAACTAGAGCTGCAGTGATAGATACCAATCATAAAAAATTGAATTAGGCAGTCATTATTTGAACCACTGCAAGTGTGTCACACAAAAATTCGATCATTTCGAGGGCAAAATGGTCCCAAATTATGTACAACGTATACTCCCTTCTGAAGAACGGAGTCTCTTTCATGTTATGAAAGATATTTATTTGGAATTCAAGTATAAGTTATCAAAGTATCTGTTTGCACCATCTGTGTTCAGTATCTTAATTTCGTTTATTTAAGATAAAACATAATCCAATAAAATCGTTTTGCCAACCATTACACTATTGTGAGTTGTTGGATCAATCATTATGTGTACACTGTTATTATCAAAGCGCGATCGAATTTTAGCGCAAAATTAGTCTTAAAACGTGATGAATACGCAGAATCGTGATAGATGTTATGTCAACAACCGTATTTTAGTTCAAAACTTTTATCGTGAAATATGCTTTAATAGGAAAACTTTTAACATCAGTTCGATTACATAATTTTGTTATGTTTCATCAAGTTTCTACACACACAAAAATACGAAGTTGCAACTAATTTCAGGTTAAAAATCACAGATTAGATTTAGTCCTATATTTATTTTTCTTCTTATTATTTTTTGTGTAATTACTTTTTTCATAAAGATGTTTTATCACGTTATCTATTAATCTAGTTCTAGCTACTAGAAGGTAAATATAAAGAGACCAACAAACAAAATGATTTTCCATAAACCTCAGTGTTAAAGCTCTAGAAACTACTATGAAACAATATTAGCTATCGTGTTCTAGAACTTAAGTATATGTGATCCTATAACATAAGATGGGGTCCTTCAGCTCAAAATCCTACTAGGGTAGCAATCTTGAAGTAAGGTGCATTCTGCACTGAAAAAATCCGTAAATTCAAATATTGTTACACATTCATTACTTCAGTTGCTATTTTAAACCTAAATTTCAATCTTATTTTCCAAATTTATATGCTTGTTATTTAAGATGGATAATTGCCACAAAACATTTTTACATTGGAAATTCATTAATAACCAGCCAACCAGTGGTTTGAATATAATTCTACCCTGAACTCAATGTTCTATATACAGGGGCCATTTCGATTTTCATTTAGTTGGTTTTAGTTGGTCTATATTTATCTCTGGGCTCTGTTTGGCAAGTCATCTATGACTAAACATATATTTATAATCTGAATTTGATATACAATCATTTTATCGTCATTCCATCATGATATCTTGTCTCTTCCCCAGCCAGAATCATAAAGCCATCGTTATTTACGATGCACAATACGTAATGCAGGATATGATGATATATGGTTTTAAACCTAATCTACCTGTAGCCTGTAAATGAAGGTCCCGAACACAACGTCAGAGATAGATGTTTCAATCATGCACAGTTCAGTCATAGGATATGCTAGGACCACTTCTTATATCTCAACACGTAGGTAGGAGACTTTTCTGTGGAGAACTACGACTTTCATCAACCAGTGGAGCATGTAAAGTCTTTAAATGGCCATAGTTCTATTACAGGATATAACAAAAATGAAGAAAACAAACCTAAGAAATATTTCTGGATTTGTAGCCAAGCGTAAATGTATATCAAAATTGTGTTTGTAATACCATGAAGTGACTGACCACAGAAGGTCTCGTAATTATGGCGGTACACAAAACTATGAACACTACATGCATGTAGCTATAGTAACCGGTTCTGTCCCTGAGATTATGTTCGTCATGGTACTACTTTTTGCCGTCATGCTACCACAAATATGTGCCAAAACTGTGTGAGAGAGGGCCCTTAATATAGACACTGGCTGAAAATAGACTATATATTTTATAAACATGAAGCAAAACATAGTATTCAAGGTAAGTTACGATGTGCCGCATGTTACGTCTTTAAATAATTTTATTAAGTGCGCGTTTTAAGTTATCCACTAAAGATAGTTGCCAAATTATATAAAAGCATCATTTTTTATTTCAATTACCGCGAGTAGTCAGTATATTGCGATTGTCTAAAAACTTATTCTCTCTATATTATTCATCCATTGAGATGAAATAAGTGTCTGCCGGAAATACCTGACCCCAAACATACAGTTTAGATTGAAATAAATCCACTCGCGAATAAGGACAACTCTATTACAGTAAAATCTGCATTTATTAAAAGGACATATCAGGAGGAAACCATACCATATGAGAGTAGAGAAAAAGTTTATTCCGCTCATTCCTTATTGAACTAAAGGCGTTTACTTAGAATAACTATATTCTACTAACAATGAATATTGGCCAGCAATTATTGAATGAACCTAAAAAAATGTATAAGTATAAATCGTCCGGGCTGGATATGTTAGTGTGGGTTAGTATCTTTCCAAGTACTGGGAACGCACTATACAAGGCGACAAGAGTTTCAAGTATTGCAAGAGATATCCCGCAGCATTCCAAAAACACCCCAGAAATTCACCACACGCACACTACCTGCATACAGGGGGAAGCCCGTCTGAATACCCCCTTTTGCCGGTATATAGTAGGACATTGATATAAACAACCAAATAGCCCCATAAAATTGCGTGGTTGAAAGATTTTTTGATAATTCTGGTCTACTGGGACTCAACCAGTAGTCGTGGACAGAACAGTGGTGGTGATGTGTGCAATACTATTTACTGTGCGTCTACATTACAATGTCTGGAAGCTATGTTCACGGAATACTTCATGAAAGGGGTTCTGATAATCTTTGTTTGTAGAAATTAATTTGTTTCATTGAATGCAAAACCAATTGAATTTTTTCTTCAAATCACGAACTTACTGTCTTCGCGACTATCTGGCTACATGGGTCAAGGGACTAATAGGTGATTTTTCAAGAAAAAAAACATTTACCTTATTTTTCATTTTGGCAATTACAAATGCAAATGAAATAGAACGTGAAATTATTGCCAGATCGCGTCGCCTGCAAATAAAAAAAAGTATGCAGTTTTAAAATAGAACCTGTGTTGGTTCGTCTGGATGAATGGCTAACGCCTCTAATTGAAATCGAATGGGTCATTATGGAGCCTCTCATGTATTGCGAAGTGTTAGCCGATGTGTGAATATCTATGTATTGATACGGCTGCGACGGATATCTTTGTGGTTATGCCTCTTTGCCGATAGAGTGGAAACTGTTGTCCCATTATATTGCTATCAACACTGAGCATACTGCTAGAGACACAGAAAAAGGCTCCACTTCCCGCTCCGGTTCCACATTTGCATGACATCGGAAACAAACCAGCTTCATCCCAGCAGGTATTAATATTCTTACACGTTGTAAATACGTATGCCAGCGAGCCTTGGAAAACCGCGTTTTTGTTTACGATGTTACTAAATAATATAAATAAATGGAGAAATATAACTAACCGTATCTTCTCGCTTGGCAAAGAGGTGGAACAGGGAAAAACACCCAGTAATTTTAAAGGCGCGGAAATTATGGAACGTCAATTTAGGTTTATTTAGTGACAATTTCTAAAATCATTTCTAGGGTTATGCATTTATGCAAGAACCAATTAATTACACTTGTGCGGAATACCAATTTGACGGGTTAAATATAATTATAAGAGTAGATTTCTTTGTATTCATGATGTGCTGCGTTAAAATATGTACAAAGGCATATGCAATTATTTTTTTATAATTGTCATATAAACCAATTCTAATGAGAATTGGACTTATTTATTTATGAAGCGTTTCATACTGACATAGACCCGATTTAAAGAAAATACAAAGAAGATACATAAAGTCAATGTTTAATACACTATATGGATATATTAAGTACACGTTTATTTTTATAGAATAGTTACCTGTACCTTTACCCAATGAATTTCCTAAAATACGAAAAAAATATAACTGTTAATTAATTCTAAAGGTATACATGTGTTAAGTAGAAAGTTATATCAACAATGCATTATTCTGGACAATTATTATGCCAAAAGCGATAACAATATAAGGCCCGTCCAGCACAGATGAGCCCGAATTTCTGTTCCCCGTTCAAGGACATCGCCATTAACATAGTCCTAATGGAGCTAAGGTTCGCATTATATAGCCAATTAAAATGCACATCTCTTCGCCGAAAATATTTCTGAAAATTAAAAAGAACCTTTCCTCTTTACACAGATACATTATCATCCTCCCGATACCTTCCAGGGATTTCCCGAATCCCCACTTGGCCCGCATCTCCTACAACCCGGACCCTATCCATGAGGTGTAAACCGTAGAGCAAATCGAATCCAGTTAATTTAAGTCCCCTTCATGTAAATACAAAAGAGCCGTTTAACCGGACACTTGTAGTTGGACTGTTTGGCTCTGAATTGGTGCGATGCTGATCTCGCTGTAGTCCTCAAAGGTAAGCTTTTCAGGCCTTAGATTTGTTCCAGAATTTCTTCACTCTGAGCAGCCTTCAGTTTAACTAAGAGACAGTCCAGGGTCTAGAGATTCGTAAGTCATCGGGAAAGCACCTGAGTTTCATCGAGCATATGATAACGGATATGGACTGGTCTTTGTGTTAAAGTGGAAAATGTAAGATACAGATCTTGTTGTATCTAGTGTTAGTTAAAAGAAAATAAATTTGCTGTCGTGCATGCAGATTAAAATAGGACATATTTCGTTCAGACGCAATTTACCAGTTACATCGCATCCTAATCATGTCTGGAACGCATGTTGTTCCTTGACGGATGTTTTCCGTAATTTCACATCGATTTTATGTTCTATTCAACTTGTGTCACCCAATAATAAATGCATCAGTTATACCGACATCAAAACCATCTATCAAATTGAATCGTTCAATAGCGTTTAATTCTAAGAAAACATAATTGAATAATTACACCCGAAATGTACGTATTTGAAAACAAAAGCAAAAAAAATAAGAAAACAAAATGTCGTGACACTACAGTGTATTGTTGAGTAATCAACGAGGGATTATCAACAATTCATTAATCCATGGTGGTGATTATAACCAATAAATCCGAACTTAAGTTCAAAACATTAATTAGCATTATGTGATACCTAGATTGTAATTATATGTAGAGCACTATTTGTTTTTTTAAAAGATGCTGCCAACGCTGAACAACAAGAGGTAACGAGTAAAGCTATTACAGAAGACAAAATCTTATTGACACCCATGTACCTGTCGTTCAAAGTTTTAGCTTCTCTCATTTTTATTCAAGATAGTAATTATAAGAAATATAATAAATGTAGTCTCGAACAAAATCCAGGTTGCTGATTGTTACCCATGTGCCAAAAAATTAAATTTATATTGTGATTTTGTTCCTAATTAGTTCCCATTGAATATACGCTAGTGAACACTAGTTACATGTTCAAAGTGATGGGTATTATAATGCCTCTGTACAAAATCGCTGGAGCATGCTTCTAACAAAAATAACCTTCGATATTAGTTTTCTTGCGATTACTTCTTTTCAATAATCTGGTAATATTAACAAATTTTGATATTTTAAGATACAAGTTGCTTAAAAACTCCAATTGCATTTTATTATTGTAAGCAATTACATAAGCAATGCCAATTGATGTGTTCTGCCGATGGTGATGCTCCCCTAATTTTCGTTTTCTTTTGAAATAGTGATCTCAATTATTATAGAAGGCATCGTCATTCAATCAACAACGCTTTTTCGTCTTAATCCATACATCATATTTTGCTAACTACGATTTTCCATTTCTTACTCCATTCAGGCGTATGCTGATTTTACAGATGAAAACTTATCCTCGATGCTCCCACACAGCACTCACAATACACACCCCATAATATCTTGAACTAATAACGTTGATGTTTATCCTGATCTATGGTCTTATCAAAAAACTATAATAATAACTGTTATTTGCTTTTGGTGGCATGCACAGTCGATTATTTTCTATTGTAGGGATATAGTTTTCCGTGTTTTCTATTATTTTATTTGTTAATTACTTCTTTATCTTTGAATTTCAAGATAAGATCGCTATTCCAACATTTTTAAATTTGTGGTGGTCAATGATTGAACCTATACGTAAAATTTTGTAACTGAAGAAAAATACTTGTTTGATCTCGCTGTCCTGTTCTTGATAAGAGAAAAAATAACCATTCGTTGGTCGAGCTTACGAAAATGTAGCATCCTTTTACAAGGTAACTGCCCGTGAAGTGCTTTCAATTGAATTTCTCATTGACAAATACACAGACTGTTCTGATTATACCGTTATTGTTCAGATAGCAGCTCTGTAATTATTACTGTTCTATCATCTTTAGTTTCAATTATAAAGGTTACATTGTGTTTGACGCCGATGACTAAAAGAGTGCTATTTTGTTTTCAACTATCAATTACATAAGTACATTACTTTGTTAAGTATGACATATATTTTGCTTGGAAACCCACTGTTTGTTTTTCAGTTGTTTTGTATTCATATATTGGATGTGACTTTGGCACTGTTGTCGGTCTTTAAAGTAACCCTGTATTATTATCTTAACATTATATATGATTGTGATATATTTCACATTAACACTTATGATAAGTGTCCGTAAACTTACATGGGTTATGTTTCCCTTCCTGTGGTCACGTAATTGTTTACCCAGCGGTTTTTTAAACCTGAAAACAAAAATACCGCAATAACAAAAGTTAATTAAAACCATCACATAGATGATCTATTAAAGAAAGTCAATACCTATTTCTAAGTAATTTAGAAATGGGTTATAAAATTATATCACAAGATTATTGTCAGAATATTTTAATATAAATTGAAGATATTCAATGAAGATATGAACTAGAATGATTTGGAGGAATGAATTCCAGGATAAAAGAAAGTGAATAAAAATGAGGATGAAAGCTTCAAGAATAATGTATCAATGAATAATATCAAGAAAGAATAAGTGAATGATTGCAGAGTTTAGCGAGAATATAGGGATCGAAATGGAAAGTTGATGAAAGCCTCTCTGCAGAGGACAGTCATGTGCAGATTTGCTGAATCAAGGGTTCCACACCCTGGCAGTCATCTATGCTTATTATGTCTGGGGAATAAAGTTTTTCAATTTTTTTTAGCTTTAAAAATCACAAATATAAGATTCTATTTAATTCCAATTGTTGTATTGGTAAAATGTTTCAGTTTCAATAGATATGATATTAAACACATTACTATATAGTACTAGATTTCGCAGACTTTTATTTACTATCAAAATATCGCATGTTTTATTCTTCAAAATAGCATGCATTACATAGCACAACCAATTGACACACAGATAATTCGCGAAAATACATCGCCGCGATTACGTTCAATGCAGTTAAGTCGGGAAATTTTACACCCGCGACATAATTTCAAATTATTACTGTATATATACTTGTAATTATAATAGAGGGAAATTAAATGTCGATAGCTATAGCAAGTTAAAAATTATTCCTAATATCAGGATTTAATTCAATTTGCTTGTCAGGTGTATTTGGCTTTGGAAAATTAAGCCTACACATGACGTTGGACTTTTGTTTGACCGCTTTTAATTGGTAGATATTGGTAGAAAACAAAGGCACTTTTATGGATTTGAAGTTTTTCAGGGATTGTCTTTATTAAATTGAATTTTAAATGTACTTATCGAAATGTGACACAAAAACCCAGAGTGTACTTTCATTATAGATTATTTCAAGGTTTATTAAGAATACATTCATATTTTGTTGTTATATCTCCATAACATAAAACATAAACTATTCAAAGCAACCCATTTTTTTAAAGATCTTTTTTATAAATCACCGCAATAAAGGAATATTCGCACATCACTGAACCGTTTATCACATATTTCGCGGATCAATTTTTTCGCGATCGTTTTCACATTTCCCGCGAAATATATCATCACTCCAAAAAAATCCAGCTATATAATTGTTCTATTTGTTTATCTTAAAACAAACAGAGACATGTTATTTTTATCATGTTCACTTCAAGAATACACAAACAGAATTCATTTGTATTTTTATCTTCAAATATTCGAAAATGTTTTTTGTTCAATATCCTTATGTATGTTTTGTTCTTAAACCGATTGACTACTAGGTGGTATTCAACAATTGCCTATTACAGAGTTATCTGTAATAAGCAAGAAGGTATTGTAGTTTGTTACTTGTGTATGAGAGAAAACGACGTATTTCTATACTCACAAACTAATGACGTCATATCGATACCTTCCGGAAAGCTGTTTAACTCAGAATGTGCACAAAATGGATTTTGATGGAATTCGGGCTTTTAGTGTAGTTGTACTTACGGTTGTGGGATCTAGATAGGTAGCATGCGATCCCTGCAGCTATAAGAGAAACAGCTGCTACAACTTTCTCAGTAATAGTCCTGTCTGCATTCTGAAAATAAGTTCAGATCTTCTCATACTACCAACTCAGTTTTGGTACATCTAAAATCAGGATGTGAACTACATTTCAAAATTCATTACTGGAAAACCAGCTTTCTTTGGCGGGCTTACCAATTTTCCCGATTTGCGATTCAAAAAAGTTTGCAAAGAGTGACACTCGCGAATTTAAAATCGGATTAGAAATTTCATATCGTTATGATTTATTTTATATTAATTCGCGGAGACAAAACATTCGTGGAATTTACTTAGTGATCGCGAAATTCGCAAAAATAAATCGCACGCGAAAGAAAGTTGGTTGCCAATGTACAAAACAAGATGTGTATTAACATAGAGAAGACAAAAGTAACGCATCACAAAGAAAACGAAGACAGTCCCATAGATTATTAGTCTCATTAAATGGCGAAACTTTAGATTCTGTAAAATATCTTTAAATTGGGATAGGAGGCAAATTGCCAATATAACAAAACAAAAAAAACCGTACGCAATCAATTTTTAAATGGAATGAATTTGTCCTTTTTATCACATATATTGCAATCGTTGTCTCAATTAGTTTCGCAGACTAAATTGACTGCCTTTGAATAAAATAAAACAATACAATCATTGTGTTTTAATGTACAAGTCTGAACCTAATCATACTTTGACATGTGATGTAAATTCAAGATATACAAAATCATCCCAACACCATTTTTAGAACAAATACTTCAAAACATTCTACTGCTGCTATACGGAGGAAATTGTTTTTGGGGGAAAAGGAGTATTTGTAGGTTTTCCTTCTAGTAACAATTTTAACATTCTACTTGCAGTACAAGTGTTGCTTGAGATTCTCATAGTAACAGACTGAAATGACCTGCTTACATTGAAAAAACAAAGTCTATAAAAGTGGTAGTTTCAGCTCCTGCTTAGCGCTCAGCATGCAGTTAGACGGACGACTGGTTCGCCCGTTGTCAGTATAATGTGACCGTGTGGGGTGTATTGCTTGGTGTCTTCGGCAGCATACCTAAGTCATATAGCACTATAAAAAGGGCGCGAGTTCCGCTATACAAGAAGACACAACACGAATTTACCGCAGTCTCCCAAACACAAACCACTCCACACACGCAACACACAGCATACATAAGAGGTCGTTCTTACATGACTCCGGTTGGTCATTGGATGTAAATGAAACAAACCAACCAAACCGGAAAATGTTTACTTGACAAACGAAATTGTTCATGGAATTACCATCATTCGTCTTGAGCTTTTATGGCACGATCCACATGAAGTTCTAAACATCAAACTCCAGCTAGGTAGCAAAAGGTATTTTGATTTAGGTAGTCCCGAAGCTGAATATCCCAAATTTAGTCGCCTTTTGTGATTGTGAAATGACGCAGTAGGCACAATTCTAACATTCTACTTGCCGTGTAGATGTTGCTTGATATTTTCTCATAAAACAGTTTTAAATAAAACTTAAAGACCTGGGTTAACATGGAAAACCCACATTAAGACGCTTGCTGACAGACCATTCATTAATTATGATATAATTTGTCCTCGTCATCCAACCCATGTGAACTTCATCTTGACTAGGTAAGTGTTACTCACTCAATAATCAAGTTTAAAATCGTTGTAAAATGAAAGTTTTCAACAAAAAAAGTTATAATGTTAAAATAGAGTAAACGCTAAATTAGGTCACTGTGACCCATTTCTTCAATTCCTCATCTGTTTTTCTAAACAAACTCTTCGGCAAAAACAGCTTACAATGTAATTTCAATTCTAATATTTAACAAAACTAGGACTTAAAAAGATACAATTTTCATCCTTTGACCTCTGAACTTATCATAAACCAAGATCATTTGTAAAGTTCTGAAAAGTATAAAATATGCAGCTGACCCTCATCCATCTTTTCATGCAAAATATATTGCATATCATTAAGTGACCGCTAAAATGGCCCAAAATGATACTTCGCCTTTAACGAAAGCGAAATAGCTGAAAAGAAAATGTCAGTTTTTACCGTAATAGCGCTTAAGCAAAACAAAAAATCAAATAATTTGAATAGAATAAAACATTTTTGTTAGGATTTATTAAGTTTATAAAAAGTCACAGCTGTTTTGGCATTCCACGATATCCACCTTCAGAAGGTTGGAGAAGACATTGCCTTTTTACTTCGATTTTATATAACAAACATTTTGAAATGTATATATTTCCCACAATCTAAGGAATGTAGAGAAACAGGAGAAAAAGGAAAAGTAAAAATAAATTCATGGTGTATTAAAATATAAAATTTATATTCCAAGAGACAATTGGCCTGTTTTCATACAAAATGCGACATTGATTTTCACTGGAGTAAAGCAATTGACGTTGGTTGTTTTGTTGATTATATTAATGCCCTATTGCCATCCAGTGTAATTTAAGGGCTGTCTTTCGTGCATGCGTGTTTTTTGGAGACTGTAGTATGTTCGTGTTATGAATCATTGTAAGAGTGAAATTATTGCCTTTTTTCTAGTTCTTTCTCATTGAAGCATGCTGCTAGAGACACTCAACACAATTTACCCAGTCATATCGTATTGATAACGGGCTATCCAGTCTCTCCTCTTTCGTTTTACTGAGACTGAGCAACAGAGTGTATCTTGGTGAGGGGACAGTACCCCAAGACTTACTCACAAGAGGAGCGCTCTGACAGAATTGAGGCAGTGTCAAGGGAGACTTTAGGCAGAATAAAGCCATATATTATAATATAATATCACGAATTCAGTCAGCTTCTACGACTATGCAATCGGAGAGGGTGGGTGGAAGGGGGTGGGGGTGGGGGTGAGGGGGGGGGGAGAGGGGCAGCAGGTACAATTTTAAAGTCCCATAATTATATATATAACCTACATG
>SAYR01003018.1:3517798-3558113 GCA_004382745.1 Argopecten irradians irradians
AAGGGGGTGGGGGTGGGGGTGAGGGGGGGGGGGAGGGGCAGCAGGTACAATTTTAAAGTCCCATAATTATATATATAACCTACATGATAATCGCGGTAACATAAACTTTCACAGGAACCGTCATTACGGTAAAAATTACCAAAAGAAATTCACGAAAAGCTAAAGAAATAAAACATGATTGTGATGGATGAAATCCAATACTAAATATAATTAAATGAGATATATAAAATATTACAATTTTCAGATAATGAATATTCGTTTTAGTCCATCCATATCAAGTCAAAAACAATACAACAGAACTTGACATCAATTATTTTACCTCATACATTAGCTTAACTCTCAGTGAAGGTACATTGGTATTCTCGAATAATTCACGTTGTAGCAAATATGATTTGTAAAAACATGAAATGAGTGAAATCTTCATTCACCAAATATTTTATAGCATTATAATGCAAACCACGTTAATAGTAATGCCATTTGGGTAACAGGATAAATCACAATTTTACCGAAAGGAAAAATCCAACTAGAGCTAGGCTACAAAATCAACGTCTACAAATAAATTTCTTCTGAGAATGAGATTATGCATGGTTTAGCTTTTCTGGCCATCAAATTAGACTTTTAATAGTTTTTTTATGTGTTGACATGTTCTTGCGAAACTATGTCCGCCACTGTAACTGTCCAAAATATGATTGTATTTTAGACTTTTCGTTTTCATTTTCTTAATATTTCTTCAATTCATAATCTCACCAGGGTAACAATTTCGTAATACGGTGCATTCTGCACTTGAAAGACATATTTAAAAAAAAAATATTTTTAACCTAAATTTCAATATGATTTCCTAAATTACGTAGTATGGATATTAATATCTGTAAAAAACATTTTTACTTTCAAATAAATAACTAGCTAACCAGTGGTTTGAATATAATTCTAGCCTGAACTCAATGTTCTATATACAGGGGCCATTTCGATTATCATTTAGTTGGTTTTAGTTGGTCTATATTTATCTCTGGACTGTTTGGCAAGTCATCTATGACTAAACATATATTTATAATCTGAATTTGATATACAATCATTTTATCGTCATTCCATCATGATATCTTGTCTCTTCCCCAGCCAGAATCATAAAGCCATCGTTATTTACGATGCACAATACGTAATGCGGGATATGATGATATATGGTTTTAAACCTAATCTACCTGTAGCCTGTAAATGAAGGTCCCGAACACAACGTCAGAGATAGATGTTTCAATCCATGCACAGTTCAGTCATAGGATATACTAGGACCACTTCTTATATCTCAACACGTAGGTAGGAGACTTTTCTTCGGAGAACTACGACTTTCATCAACCAGTGGAGCATGTAAAGTCTTTAAATGGCCATAGTTCTATTACAGGATATAACAAAAATGAAGAAAACAAACCTAAGAAATATTTCTGGATTTGTAGCCAAGCGTAAATGTATATCAAAATTGTGTTTGTAATACCATGAAGTGACTGACCACAGAAGGTCTCGTAATTATGGCGGTACACAAAACTATGAACACTACATGCATGTAGCTATAGTAACCGGTTCTGTCCCTGAGATTATGTTCGTCATGGTACTACTTTTTGCCGTCATGCTACCACAAATATGTGCCAAAACTGTGTGAGAGAGGGCCCTTAATATAGACACTGGCTGAAAATAGACTATATATTTTATAAACATGAAGCAAAACATAGTATTCAAGGTAAGTTACGATGTGCCGCATGTTACGTCTTTAAATAATTTTATCACAAGATGTACGACCAATTTATATGCCAGCATTTCACAAACAATGTAGTCTTTATTTGCCCTCCCCATACATTGCAGTGTAAGTGTAAATATTTTGAAGCACAACAGCGAGGAAAATTTACACCTTACATGTAGTCTTTGTATTTTACACATTTTACAATGGTTATTTCATGACATGGCAGGTTTTAGTATGAACAGAAGTTCAGAGTTCCAGATAATAACACACAGAGCTACGATTGAACGGAATCTGATCTGACAACTGTTCAACGTAAGCATGGAATTTGCGGTCCAAAGCATTGGATTAGAGTTACAATGTCACACACTCTATGACTTCACTCTCGGATACAATAACTGGAATTTTGTTATTATCATTTTGAAAATAAAAAAGACGCATTTCTTTATTCGTTTTGTATTCTCCGTTATTCTAGTGTTCATAGTTTTCTCTCGGTATATTCAATCATAACAATGATATGACATCAATCCTTACATTTGAGATTTATATTGGCGTTGTTCATTACAGGTATGCAAAAAGTGGTAGACATTTTTTTTCAATATTACCATAAAAATAGTCAAAATACAAAATAATACTTTGATCAATAATAAAAAAAATCTTGTAAAATAGATAAATCAATTGTTACAGTTATTCGACTGGATAGACATATATAATTCATTTATAAACCATTGTCGGATTTTTTTCTCCGGATACTCCGGATTTTATCTGCCATCTAAGCATGATACTTCTTAAATAACCGTGGCTTATAATAGGACGTTGAGCCAATAAAACCACAGGAATGTAGTTTAAGTGTTTGCTTGGGTTATTATTTATTATAGCCATTGAAAAGGATTGGTGGTTTATGAAACTGTCGACCTATTGCACTTCCATGCTTAATGCCTTGATCAGATATCATCAACGACTTATAAGTATTCCGTCTTTGCATATTACAGAGTTAGCTCCCTTGCGGGAAGGTATCGATTGTTACGTCATTATTTTGTGAGCGAAATTCACGTCGTTTTCTCCGAAACATATGACCTTACGCTCGCAAACACATGACGTCACAATCAATACCTACCCGCAAATGCAGATAGCTCTGTAATATGCAAATTCGGAATATATATTGGAAAATACGTAAACTCTTCATTGATCATTCATCACAAAAATATATCAAGCCAGATTAATAGTTGATATTTTTTTATGAGAGCAATATGATTTATTCTTTAAATATATGACCATAAAGCAAAACATTACAAAGTATTAAACAGCTTAGTATAATATGTAACAGAAAGAGTATTATTATCGAAAATTGCTGAAATGCTAATTGACACCTAGTTTGCTCTTTTTTGTTCTGGTTGTTTTTCTTCTTACACATATTAAGAATAAGTATGTTTCCTTTCTTTACACTGTTTCCAATTTTCGATTTATTACGATTCTCACTTTAAGAATATTGCAAGATAGTTAGTGGTCGAGCTAACATGACTACATCTAAACAATAAAAAGCGCCAGAACATTGTCACTGCTGTATGCGATTACATTTCTTTATCAAAACTACAAATGTATTTCATATTTTGCCAGAGAAGTGCTATGAGTAAATTCGCTGCCATACGACTGTACCTAATGTTCGGCTAAGGAAATGATAAATCACATATGCCGATAATCTGATATTAGATTACTTCATTTATTTCAGAAGGGGTAAAATCGTATTATGAAAATAGAATTTAGTAATAAATGGACGCATTACATAATATTGAAAGAGGAAAAAAATTCAAAAGACCAAATCGTGACTACGATGAAAATATATATCGGTGCTAATGAGAAGTTTCATATTTCAGTATTTACTGGGTGGCGACCATTTCCCGTGATTTTGTATTCATTTTGTCAAAACCATCGCAAAGAATTCGGTGAAAATCGACATGAACAATTTTCAGTCGAAGATACTTGAGTAGCAAAAAGAATCTAATTTTTGTGATATATATTCGAGCAGACGACATTTATTGTTTCCCGGTAATTGTTGCATGTTAACAATGGTCATATGAAAAGTGATCAGCATGATAATAATATCTACAGTGAACCTCAATAAAACATGCGTTGAGGGAAAAGAAAAAAACAAGAATGAATGATTACACATGCATTATGGGCAAATGCTAATTTGGTATCAAGAGATGAATCTATCAAACAACATTACGAATCTATTTAAGAGTTACTATCACAGCTAATATGTCATAGTCTATCCTCTTACCTGAGTATGAACTACAGTAAAGCTTGTACGAGATTTCCAAACGGTTACCGTCCAGTGTGTGTTAAAAGAAAATCCAGGTAAATTGCACTATACGGAAAGTTTCGTTCAATATAAGCTTAATTCTACCCATTACGATTTCACTGAAGGCGTGGTTAGCCAGCAGGGTACACAAACCTTGTACTAGCTGTATATCTGTTGATGACGCTAACGTGTCATTTGGTGCGAAAAAGATAGGACTTCAATTTTGCTACAACTCATATGTAATTTAAAGTATAATCTGATTGGTTGATGCCGGTTTCCATCGTTACGTCTGAATGACTTACTATACCACTTTGCATATTACATGACATTACGAGTTGTCAATCACTCCACCCATTGTCTGTGTAACGAATTGGATTATATAGTCTTATCACTGAATTTAGGCGAATTCTTATTGGTTTTTCCTTCTTTTTTTCTTGCATTTACAGTGACGACCGATATATATTCAAAACTATTCAAAACATTGACGTGAAGTATGTCAAACAAGAAAAAACAAACTATGTTATTTATATTACAAATCTATTTCAATCGGGTTTCATATGATAATGTACACATTTTATAAATAGTTAAATAGACATTTTCAATGCAAACTTATATGCAGTGATTACCATTAGGTTCTAATAAGTATTCATAACTTCTGTATATCAGTAAATACAACATTTCTAACTGAATTTTTATTAGATTCGATTTGTTAATGATTCATTTATATATTACACGAATACTATTATTATCATTTATTACGTCATAAAGATGAGATACATAATTATGTATTAAAAAACAGTTGGTTCACAATGTTCACAAAATTGAATGTTTGTTTAGCGAGCAAATAACGGAAAACAAACCACACATCAACGAACATGAAATTAAATAATAACATGATTAAATCATGGGTTAGTATAGAAAGATCATGAACATAACCCGTTAGTTAAATAGTATCATCATGGAAAATGTTATTTTCATATATATTCTACATCTACAATATTTCTCCGGGTGGACCATCATAGTTATGCTTCCTTTTGTGACAGTTGACTCCTTTTATGTGCAGCCTCAAGGGTTTTGTTCCAAAACTTACAAAGACTACCTGGCTAATAAGACCACTTTAATGATCCCAAATGGCCGTTTTGAACACAATTTGACCTGTGTATAAAGACCACCTGGCTATAGAGACCTGTTTTTCTTGTCATTTCGGTGCTCTTTACGTAAAAGTTTGGCTGTATCTATAAATCAGGGATGAAACTTCTTATGCAACTGAATGCGTTCAGATAAAGACAAATATGTAGACTGCACATCATAAATGATACCAAAATAACACAAACATTCCAATACATAAACTATAACGGCCGTGGATTGGAAAAATGAATAAAAAAACTAGATAACGGATGATAATCGCGGTATGTTTATCGGTTTAAAGCATACATTCTTCATATAATCGCCTAGACCCAATGATGAAGAGCGCTTGATAACGCCGAAGAGCGCGTCATGTGATTTACATCTTTGTGAACCTGGCATTTTGACATATATCTTGACCTATCTTGTTCTCACATTACTGACCCCTGTTTTTGAAATTCCATAGTGTAGCTTAACAAATCAGAAAAATCTATTGAGAACACTACCTAGCGGTATGTCAACGTTGGCATATAGGTAACACAATAGCGAGACAGGGCTGAGGGGAATGTTTGTCAACGTGTAGCTATTTTGTCGTTTTGTCCGGCTGTCCACCTCATGATTAGGGTTAACTCAGGGCATCTTATTGTCACAGTAGCGGTATAATATAAGACCACACATTACACTGACCATTGACGGAGTCCGCTAAAAATCACTGGTCATTTCTATTTAACAATTGCGAGAATGGGTTTAAGATGAATCACAGTTTGTGTCGTATATTTGTAGTGGAATTTGACTGGGTCGATCAACGGTGACCAATCAGTAGGCCATCAAATAAGTGTTCGGAGGTCCCGGGTTCGAACCCCAATTCAGACGCTACTATTTCTCTATTATGTTACAATTTCTTCAAGAAATCTTTCAATGACAACTAATCCAACAATCGTTGGCAATTTATTCTCAATGTTATTTCATATCAGAAATTTACTTGGACTCTGTTTCCACGTTGAATTCAACTTTTTGATTAAAAGACAGTTTTAATCAGTGATTTTTTACTCATTAAATTAATGGTTATGGATGCTAAGTTTTGACATTACATTGTTTTTTTTGTTTTTTTTTTGTTTTTACACAAATTTTCTTTCTCTAAATTTTAATAAGGAATATTTCTCTTGTTGTTTAAAAGACCTGTTAGCTCCCGGATGCATATTTTCCTGAAAAAAATTATTAAAGATAAGAATAAAAAGAAAAACGAAAAAAACCTCAAATGCAGCAGGAAAAAGTCTTTTTGGGATCGATAGAATTATCTGATACAAATAGAGTTATTGAGTACACATAGGCATTCTCAGTAACCTTATTTGTTAGAATTTGTTTAAGAAAGAATTTACGAATAATTAACATATCTTTTATACGTTCAGTGTTTATGTAGATTTCGCATTATTAATATATAACGTTTATAAATTAGAATTTAAAATTTACCGTAAATGTACTGTTTACTGTAAAACTATCAAGACAATGAACAAGGTTGTAAGACAGAAATACACCAAATCGTATTGTCAACTATTTGTCATCCGGAAATAACCACTTGTACATTGTATAAGAAGAAATAAACACATTCAAATTAGAAATTATTATGTTTCGGGTCAGTCACTTAATCGATAATATTTATCAAAAGAAATATGTAAACATTTACTGGCTATATTTAGTTTAATTAGCAAATCAATTACGAATGAACTAAATATACCATTCATTTTACACAGTAATTTCAGGAAAACGAAACATAAATCAAAGAGTTGTGAAGGACAGCTTGCAAGCAATCTGACGCTACGCACAAACTCAGGCAATTGAAGTAATTTTCCTTTGCTTTGCTATGCCAAAGAGAAAAACGACACGCTATTAGTTAAAAATGCTCCACCGCTGACAAATAGGTTGTTTTTCTCAATAAAAAACAGAAGCAGACGAACTAGTATTTTTCTTCAGTTACAAAAGTTACTTACTTTACACCATTACCACCATTGAAATGTTTGAGTTTCTTATTTTACTTCAACATAAAAATATAAAAAACAATTTTTGCATCCCGAAAAAATTCCGTAGCACTATGACCTATATGGAATGAAGTACTGATTGCGCATGCACCAAAAACAAATCAAATTATTCTATATTTTTTTATGTGTAAATTAGACACATATATATACATGATTAAACACCAATTATTGTTCAAATGATGAGTATCATTTATGCTCTGTCGCCGGTGGAGCATCTTTAAGCCGCATATTTCCTGTTGTATTGCACAATTCTCACAAAACGTTTGCACAATGACCTCTCCGGTTCGCGTAATTTTGCGAGAGTTCGAACGCGAATTAAAATATTTCGCGAATAATTGTATAAAGCTTATCTATACATGCATGATTGTCTGAATGAGCTTTGATTTGGGAGTTATATATTCGCAAATATGTTGAAAAAACGAAGGCGAGGAAACTTGCATACGAGAAAATATACTGGCTTATAGTGGAATACAGTGATTTAATTTTCTTTTAAAGACAATGAAGTTCTTAATACAAATTTATTATCGAGGTCACAAAGTACAAAATACTGATATGGATTAAGGATTTTATATATAGGTATGTTATTTTTCTGCCTCTACTCCCGGACACACGTAAGCTATATATCTAGATATAGTTAATTATATGGGTGCCACTATATATGTAGATGTAACAAATCACGTTAATGATGCATAATCTACTTTATTTTAAAACCTGACATTTACCACGTAACCACAAACATATCTTCTCATACAGTCAAACTGTTGTCTCTTCGGCGGTTATTTGTTTTGAAATTCGAGAGATAGTGAAATGAGGCTACGTTATTAGGCTCCCTGCTGTGTCAAAGCAAAAGATTGAATTGCAGCATTTAATATATTAGGAGGTCTAACAGTCCCTTGTATAACCTGAGCCAAGTGTCAACTAAGGGCGGGAACATTTAGCCAATATACCGCACACATTCTGCTAGCTCCTTCAGACAGTTTGATACACCCACTATTAATCACAAATACCGAATGTATCTTAATCTCTTCGTTATTTATTTGTTTGAACTTATATGGCATCCGTTTGAATATTTAACTCCGCGGGGGATTGCGATTTCATTTTATAGCTTTCTAGTACATTATCCGTATTGAACAATTTATCAGACGCGGCTATTGCCTACTGGTTCAGTTATGGTCATTCTGGTAATTTTATTTGTTGTATCATGTTTAGGTTTTTTGTCGAGATGAATACCGAATAACATGCCATTTATTGTTCATTATATTGAGTAGAGTAAAGAGATTGGCGCGTTGGCAGCTCGCAGCTAAAAATGAACTCGTGACATGATTAAAATTTCTTCTTTTTATAAAATATGTTAAATGCGTTTACTGCATTTTGTTCCAGTAAAAATATAATAGGAGTTTTATTTATTCGTTTGTAGCAACATACACCCATTTCAATGAGTTGGAGCTAGCATTTTTTTTCAGTTCAACACATATATTGCGGTTTTTCTTGTAAAACCAGTTTTCCTGATGTAATACTTCCATAACTTTACTAATCACTCAGAGCCATGAAAAGGGAAGAGCATGTTTCCGGTTGTGCATAAGCATGACAAACAGATTAGAAGGGCCTCCTATGGGAGATTTATTGTGTTTATCTTATGTTCATATTTGTATATAAATGAATGGGAAACTGTGGAAGATATGTTACTAAGTTGCAGTTATGAATTACTGATTTTTTTTTTATTTCGTATTGCTTCCAACTCCAACATCTTCCCTATTGTAATCTTTTATAATTAGCCGACTTTTATAATTCTTATCATAATTATGTATGCCTGTACGTAAAACAAATGTGTGGTAAAAGAAAGAAAGTGAAATTTGAAAAAAAAACAATGACGTAGGGAAGTGGTTTTTTGCTTGCCGTAGGCATATTCTCCGCATCTGAGTGTGAAAAAAGAAAGAAAGAAAAAATGTATATGAATAATCAGGCGACTGCTTCCTGGAGCATTAAAATGTTTTCTGGTTTCCATCAAAATACATATCAGTGAACTTTAAGGCCTTCGTTGCTGTAATATCAAAGGTTAACTTATATAGAGCAGGTTTCTATTTCTTATTTACATATCGGCCTTGATGTAATGGTATCCCCCACGTATTGACATTTTTCTCGGCATGCAGCCAAAACGTGTGCTATCAGAAACATGATAATAAACTAATTGGCGTTTAATAGCATTCTAACACCATTTAGAAATTCTAAGAACGTTTTTATTTACTTTTTTCAATTTTATTTCTGCTGAACGATGAATAATACGTTTTCAGGTGAAATATTTTGATCAATTTCCAAAATTATATTTTTTTGGGCTTTTGAAAAAGATGCTACTACAGTAAATTCCGATATTGAATATGAGTTTAATATAAAATTAAACATTTACAAAAAGTCTTAAATATTTAGAAAAAGAAAAAAGGAAAATGAAAATCTGTAGGTTTGTGGAAAAAGAAGTGTCTGTGGATATTAAGGTCAAAGGTCAGATATAGTTAAAAATGTGTTGGTAGTCTTTTAGTCTACCTTAAAGTACAAGGAAAGGGAGTGAGGTGAAGCGGAAGTGAATGTTTTCTGTGCGCGTAAATCTAGGTCAAAGGCCAAATAAAACAATAACGTGAATCGGATGGTGACATCGGGACTAACAATCATAAAATCAATTCATATAACACATCAACGTGTTTCGAAATAGTCATGAAAATTAAGTTTAAAGATGCTCAATCCAACAGGAGCAGACGAATTAGCATTTTACTTCATTAACAAAATTTACTTATTTTACATCATTACTACCATTGAAAAGTTTGATCTTCTAATTTTACTTCAAGGTAAAAATATTTAAAATAATCAATTGCGTCCCAAAACAATTCCGTGGCACTATGTCCTACATGGAATGAAGTATTGAGTATCGGTTGTGCTCTGGAGGCGGTGGAGCGTCTTAAAGTGCAAAAAGGAACTGTATGAAAGATTATGATGTTAAAGGGATGTTTAATGTAGCCTGAAACTAACATCTGTGGATGACTTTATTTACCTGCTAGCAGGACAGTATTTATTGATTATAATTTCAATTATATAATTTCATATGATATGACATATAGAATTTAAAATAGATTTTGAATATCTTTAAAACTACTCAAACTTTTTCTTAATTAAGGTATTTTGTTACTTTTATGTGCATTCTGAAAAAAAAATAATTATATGTATTTTAATCAAATTATCGATTTTGTTAATCTTTTCATAAAAATGTTTTAAACGTATCTGGAATCTTCTAAATAATACGAACAAAATGTTAGCCTAATTGACATGGTTATTCAAAGCTTTCTAACAAATCGTTTTGGATAAGATTTAAAACTTTTTTGAAGAAAACAAATTAAGTTTGAATGATTAGGTAATTCAAAGCCTATGTAAACATCGGTTACACTTGATAACAATGCAAATCCATAAATGGTAACAGCTTGCTATCTCCTTACTATACCATTAACTCTGCAAGGCCATCAATAAAAAGCACTCGCCATATCAAATTCATTGACTAAGTATCTTTTGTAATTTGAACACATCATTTGTTTCAATTTTAAGAATTAGGCAATTATTTTTTCCTTTAAAGTGTCATTTGTTTTCAAAAACTATTAAATTAAGTGTTCTAACCTTTTCAAGATGTAATCTTTTTGATGAAGCATTCTGTACGGAATAATTTTACACCGTGAATAGCGTGGAATGTTGCCCATTCCGTATGTTCTGTAGGTGATCAATCATGATTTGTTGAAATAACCGTAAAACTCAAATGTTTAAAAGACGTCTTTGTATTAATAATTATAAGTTTAAGACATCAATAGATTTTTAGATGAAAATTTTGCTCGTCATTATTTTATTCATTTTTATTTAGCGAATGAAAACCAAGAGTCATACTCGATAGCCTTCTGTTAAAATCCGTTGTTAAGATGCTCCACCACTGATAAATGGTATTTTTTCACTACCAAAAACAGGATCAGACGATTTGGAATTTTTCTTCGGTTACAACTTTACACCTTTACCACCATTGGAAAGTTTGAGCATCTAATTTTTACTTCGAGATGAAAATATTAGAAATAGTTAATTGCATCCCGAAAAAATTCTGTGGCACTATGTTCTATATAGAATGACGTTCTGACTGCGCATGCACCAAAAGCAAAATAAACTATTTCATATTATTTTTTTGTGTTAATTAGACATAAATATACACGATTAAACACAAATTGTTGTTCAAATAATGAGTATCGTTTATGGTCTGTCGGCGATGGAGCATCTTAAATGATTTTTTACGTACGAAATAACAAACAAAACAGAGTATCGACATAAAACGGAACCCTATTTATATAGTATAATACTCTCTAAGGTTATAAGCATATACTATAAAACTGGTAAGTTTCGTGGGCGATATCGACGTGGTCGTGAAAATTTCAACTGCGAAATAAATAAATAAAAGATACATTTTATCGTATTGGAAATTTGCATTTTACAGAGTTATCTGCACTTGTGGGTAGGTATTGATTGTGATTTCATGTGTTTGCGAGCGTAACGTCATACATTTTGGAGAAAACGACGTGAATTGCGCTCACAAAATAATGACGTAACAATCGATACCTACCCGCAAAGGAGCTAACTCTGTTATGTGTAAAGACGGAATAATCATATCTCATAATTTTGATTTACTAGAAATTCGATTTCAGCTTTAAGAAAAACAGCAAAAAAAAAAAAAAAAAATAGAGAAAAAGCTGAAATGAATTTGCAAGTAAATATTAAGAAGTACTTAACTTCGTGTAAAACTTAGAATTTAGAGTCCAACAAAAAATAACAGGAATATAAATTATATTTAATCTTAATAACTCGACTCAAGGGAAGTCTAAAACGTTTTATGAAGAAGTACAGTCAAGCAAGACCAGATATTTTGAACGAGAAAGCCTGACATCCGTCTCTGTATCATTGACACCCGCGAAGAAAAGTATTTTTATCGGAGTCAGGGCATATTTTTAAAAAAACACTACTTATTTGCGCTATTATGAAAGTTTCATGCCTAGAGTGAAACAAGGTGAAAATACTGTGATAGGTCCGACTGCGATGACTGCAATTTCATATTTCATTTGTAAATTATCTTTGAGTTTCAAAATTACATATACTGCTAGTGTATTTTTAAGTCATCGGTGTGTATATTTACTTGTTTTAATTCAAGGATAAACTTTAAACAATCTAACTAAAATTCAATCTGTAATTCCGCTGTTTACGTTACTCAACGATACACTGCATTACATATCATAGAGCATTGTAGTAAAGCGGAAGTACAATTATAATTTCAATTAGATTGACATGTTGTTTCTAAAAGGTAATCATCAGCAGTTATCATGGCACCATAATAAAGTTTAATAAAATGTATTTATCATTAAATCAAGAGACTTCACTTTCGAATTCTACTGTATAATTGCTAGTATTCGCGGGGGCCTTAAATTCGCTAAATTCGCGGATCCAGCCAAAGCCGCGAAGTTTAATCCCTCGCGAAATTTATTAAAATTCTTACTTTACATATTATAACCCGTCGTTTTAATGATGCTTTTAAAGGCTACAAAAATAATTCGTGAAAATAAACCCCGCGATTAATGCCAAAACATTTTATCGCGAAGTTTTACATCCGCGAAAGTTAACAACTATAAAGTATATCATGTCTTGAATAAACCCAGGAATTATCTTTAATTAGCTACTTTTTGAAACCGTTAGCTGTATTTTCACTAAATAAAGATGCAAAAAGTAGTAATACTTCACCATTCACAATCAAAACCCTTTTCTATCGTTCAAGGGTAAAATGATAGAATTGTGATATACCTGAGTCACCTAAAAACGAGATGCATTGCAATATGATCTATTCATTTTCTTTTGATGTGTTTGGAATCAAATGTGTTGCTTTCGGCTGCTCATTTTGAAAACGTCAGGAGGAGACGTATCACACGAAAATATTCAGATACGTTTCTCGTTTGGTTATGCTTAGCAAGAAAAAGAGCACAAAGATTAAACGTTGCCTTAAAACATTAATCTTTGTTTTGCTATAGTATTTTTATATATAATGCGTGAATTGAAAGATTATTGATAGTTTTCATTGAACATGTTGTATTTAGGGTTGCACCACAGTGATGTAAACCGAAATACATCATAATTATGACTTCCAGGAAGAAAAATCTTTAAAATACATTATAAATTGCATAATAAAATACTACACTAAAGTTAATTAAAGAGGAGACATTCTTATCAAACAATGGGGGGTCATTTATCTTACTAGCAGCTATCTGAGTTCATCAATGTAATCTATATGCTTTAATCCTACCCCATCAACATAGATTCAAGCGTTAGACGTCTCCAGTCTAAAAATAAGACGTTAGTTCTGGAGACAAACGCTGCCTTCAGTCCTTTTTCAAATCAATCTACGATATCGTCTCCATATGATTGATTATAACGGGTAGCTTCAGTCGACAAACTGCTTTGTAGTAGACATGCTATTTATTATGAAGCAGTAACAGCCCAAAGGAGTCCTTCGTCCAGAGGACATCTCGTACAAAGTACTAGGTATAATATTTCCTTTTCTCTGTCCCTTTCAAACCACATCGGGAGTGATATTTTATTACATTTTACAGACAACAGCTAAAGCATTCATATTTCGACAATAAAATATATCAAAATAACAACACTTTAATGACATGAAAGGGTGTTGTTTCGGATTCAGTTACTTAGTGTGGTTATCGGAATCCGGACAAAATGCACATAAATAATATTGACACGGTTCTATGGTAATTCAGTAAGAATAAGAAAGATATACCTGTTATGAGGGGTTAAGGTTTGGGGCTGTCAGTAAATGCAATTTGTCAAACTTGGACCGGTAATTAGGGTATTTTGACACTAAGTCAGGGCCTTCCCCTACAACTGTGAAATATCACATTCCTATACATGAATAATGGGTTATATAGAGTTACAAAAGCACACGTAGTGTGTAACACCCACGGGCATTCTTCTCGTACGAATTAACAATTGTATAAAGGTAAAAATTGAGAGAGAAAAAAAGCTACATGATTTAATTATTTCAAAATATAATTTTAGATGAACTACTTCTGTAATTTATATTTGTCTATCATTATTTCTTTATTTCCTTAATTTGCTATAGTGATAAGCAATGATTATTGCCTTGAATACATTGTAGCGTCGACGGAAAAACGAAAATTATTTGGAAAACGCAAAAGCGAAACCAGGAAGACAGAATCGTATTAGATCATAAAATTCATTAAATATGTAAATAATTTGTACACACTCTGTCCATCTTACTAATTGTTCATGAGTTTTCGTGTAAATTAATAATTATTTATGTATATTCTTATGATGCAGGCTTTTTAATTACAATCCATTACGATTGCATAGGTCATTTTATTATATTTGAAAGCAAAATATATAAAACTTATATTGACCATTAGAAAAATCAAAAATATCAGATTAAGTCGTTTTCAAACTAGTGGAAACAATATTTACCCTTTCTACAGAATCACAAAGAAATCGTAGAATCAAGTTTTGATTTAGCCAATCAAAAACGAAACTTGTGGTATCGTCATATTTGATTCGCTAAGTGTAAACTTGAGACTGGTTTGAACTTAGGACTGTTTCGTGATCTTGAGGGCATGGTTAAATCAATTTCATTTCAACAGATTTTTCATTCATATTTTATTGCTTTTAATTTGTAGTTATTGTATTTGAAAATATCTGCAAGAAAAATAACATTAAAAGACCACCACGCTTCCGAAACAAACAAAACTTTTAAAAGGTTTCTTAAAATATTATTGCATAAGAGATTTTATATCGATGTCCTAAGATGAGGTTAAAACACTAAACAAATACAAGATTCCCTCGAACTAGTTAACAATGAAGATTAGAATTTAATTTATTTTAATTAATTTGTTGAGAAGGCGATGATAAGTGTAGTATTTACGATAAGCTGCTTTAACAATCTCGTTACATTATATTAATTAATTAGTCATATTTTTCCATTTTTCCCTTCTTTTATCGCTCATTGTTTTTAACATTATAAGAAATAATTACTATTCACTCATAAGTTAGTTCCCAAAACTTTTCCTTTTCTGATATTATTTCATCATTAAACCCTAACATAGTCATATAAAATATTATCAAACTGTATGTGCGATATTTTCGTTACATTTTTGCATATGAATTGCCCTTGTATGTTTCATATCAAGAATATCATCGCTAGTAAGTCGTAAATCTATTCTCCATGCTCATAGTTGATGTACGTACATATCCCTATAATGAAGTACTTGATCATGTATGTGTTATCATTGTCGTTATTTGATAGGGATCGCGTAGAGGTACCATGCACGGTCTTCTCTCTCACCTGGCTTCTCTCTATCACAAATACAAGGGATGGCACCTTCTGGCATATCCCTTCATATAAAAACCTCACACACCCAATACCAGTTCCACTTCGTTATTAAATTAGAAACTGGAAAACGTTCTCCCTTCCTTTACAGCGCACCAAAAACTGAAAATTTATTCTTTTACTATTGTGTTTCAAGGTGCTTAATTGGAAGTTTTGTAGGAAATATATCTATGATATTTTGTGAGGGAAGCCAAAAATCATTTTCGTCAAAAGAAATACCAACAGTGATTGCGGAAGAACCGGATATTTACATAAGGTGGTCATGCAATAGTGATATATTTCGGAGGCAAAAATCTTGATGTTTTTCTTATTTACATGATGGAATATATCATCGAGATGGGAATTTGTGAAATTGTAAAAACGAGTTTTAATGAGTGTTTTTAATGTGTCATATATCATGCTGGCGACTACCAGGACAATGTTGCTCACACCCTCTCGGATCTAGGTATTCATTATATACCGTTATAGATGTATCACATGTTGACTCTATGCAAAATAATTTGTTTAATTAATCTATAAATATGCTTAAACACCACACCTGATAATCAATTAACAAAACTATGTATAAAAGAATGCATTGCATGCTTATTTGATATCGTCGTACATTATTCGAAGTAATATCACGTTTCATTAGATCCAGTTTTATGTTGATATTTAAATGCATTGAAATAAAAGGTATTTTCTATTTACATAACAGATGTATTCTTTTCTAAAATCTCATGGTGGTTTTGCATAGACACTGATGCAATAATATGCAGTTATTATCGGGTATGTCTTATGCAATATAGTCAAACCTGTCTATAAAGACCACCCAAGAGACACAGACATTATTTTCTTGATAGTCAAGTGGTCTTTCAAACCAAGTCGAATTGTTTAATTCAGCAATTTAGGACTTTTAAAAAGTCGTCTTATTTCGCATGTGGTCTTTATATAGAGAGGGGTCGCTAAGGCAGATTTTATTGTATTAGATTTAACTTTTTATATCGACAAATTTTGTATTTAATTGTAAAGTTTAATCTTTAATGTAAAGTCTGGAAACTTGACGTCTGCTATTATCATTTATTTTGTAGAAACTAGTGTTCTATATGTACAACACAATATATCAGTAGGTATATATTTGATATATATGTTAACTTTGTATTTTATCAAAGGTATCTAATGACAGTAACTGAAAGTTGAATTACATATATCTTTTTCAGTTATTATATAAGAAAAATTACAAATTGGATTTTATTTTGATAAAAGAGAAAGGACAGATTGGACGTAATTTTGATAAAAGAAAAATGACACATTTGATTTTATTTTGACATAAGAGAAATGACACATTGGATTTTCTTTTGATAAAGAACCATTTTGAGAGTCTGAAACATAAATTTGTTTTTCAACTATGATATAAGAGAAATGACATTTTGGGTGTTATTTTGATAAAAGAAAAATGACACATTGGATTTTATTTTCATAAAGAACCATTTTGAAAGTCTGAAATATAAATTTGCTCAGCTTTATTTACGGCTTCACAGGCGTTATATATACAATGATGATGACGAAGGGTTTCCTCCCATATTTACAGGGCTAATTATCATGTCATTTCGCAGAATGCGTCCCCATTAGGTACAATGGGACGAACCATACAGACTGAATGAAGCTTTCTCTGCTACGTGTCAATTCTATCGCTCTTCGTTCCCAACTATAGGTGGCTAAAGACCACCGGGTGGGCTACTCTACACCATCTAACTCTCAATATTTACGGGATAACTAAATAAAGTATCTGAAGCGAAAACATGTCAGAAAAGTTAGGGAAAGTTCAAACTAGCTGTGTCACTGTGGTCTTATTAAATGTGGCGTGTTAAAAGACATTTGATTAAATTACATTATATAAAAATAGCGTTATTTGAACAGATAGGAAATAAACATACCGTTTTCCGTTTATAGTGCACTGGTGTCATATTTCAGTTTAGCATCTAAAGCTGTCAGCTCTGAATTAGAATGTACATATTATTTTAGATCAATCTGTTAATGAAGTAACTTATCTTACGTAAATACTAATTTCAGTATCACCATAATTTAATGTTATAGGTACAATGTTATCCTAGACCTTATAAACTTATCAATATGTAGGTTCTAAAATAACTCGATAAAATTATGAAATCATAACGACAAGTATACTTTCCATTCATGGCTATTCACAATGGACATTTTTCATGTAAACATCATTGTATAAACTTATTTATTCCTTAAAGATGCTACATTGCTGACAATGAATTAGTAATTAGAAATGTTCTTCTGTTACAAAGCGTACTTACTTAACACCATTACCGCCATTGAAAATTTGAGCTTCTAATTTTACTTCAAATTTAAAATATTAAAAATAATTAATTGCGTCACGAAAAAAAAAATTTATGACACTAAATGTATATCCCATATGTAATGAAGTACTGATTGCACATGCAAAAATCAATTATTTTGTATAATTTCTTGTGTTTTTTGTGTTAATTAGACATACAGCAGCGTATATACACACGATTAAACACCAATTATTGTTCAAATGATAAGTATCGTTTATGCTCTGTCGGCGGTGGAGCATCTTTAATAGACAGAATGTTTTTTATCAGTTTAGATCCCTTACCTAAATCTAAAGCATTCCTATATATAAATATACGTGTTTCATAAATTTATACATCATATTATATCACTCGAGCGATAAAATAAAATTTGACCAAAACATTTTCACGTTAAATATGCCCCAGCTCATAGTTTTACAATCTAAACTGATAATTTCCTTTCTCATTGCGTTATGAAAAAATAACAAAGTTTAAAAAAGAGAAAAGATAAGAAAAAAAAAACAATTATGTGAAAAAAAATCGCAGCGTTATTCTAATTTGGTCCACCAGTGTAGTGCGTCATGATTCATTCTTGTCTGTAAATCCTTTCATAAGTTTCATTTCGGGTTAAAATCTAAATTCTAAGACCGATGTATTACGTCAATAGAAAATAAGCATGTACACAGTACATTATGTAATTGTTTTTCAATTATGATATATTCATATGCATTAAAAAGTTTAGATATTAATTATTCAAGTTGAAAGAAACAAATTCATATGATAATTTCTATCAACATGTACAATATAATAACCCTTCTGATTTAAATTCGAATTCCTCGAATACATCCCATTCGTTGTACTGAATGCAGGATCCTACAGTGTCTGTATATTTTCTGTAGCAAAATCCCGGATGGCTCGACCCGCTGTTCTTCTAATATCCATTATTCCTCGAGCAGAAATGTGCCCCAATTCCTGCATAGTATTTAAACCATATATTTTTCGAACAGGTGATTGTTCTTTAGATTGTTAAATCTACAGCATTTGAAATTTTATCTGATATCATTATTTACTCAAAACTCATGTATTCCTTTCGTTTGGTTGCAGATGGACATCATGAAAGAACGAGTGAATGTTGTTAAAGATGCTCCACTGCCAACAGAGCATAAACAACACTCATCATTTTAACAATAATTGGTGTTTAATCCCGTAGGTGTGAGCCTAATTGACACAAAAAATAATATAAAATAATTGATTTCGCTTTTGGTGCATGCGCAATCAGTACTTCATTCCATATAGAATATTGTGCCACAGATTTTTTTCTGGATGCAATTAATAATTTTCATATTTCTAATTTGAAGAAAATTGAAAGCTCAAACTTTTCAATGGTGTTAATCGGGTAAAGTAAATAACTTTTGTAACTGAAGAAAAATACTAAATCGTCTGCTCATGTTTTTGATAGTAAACAATAGTAAAAATGTCAGCGGTTGAGCATCTTTAATGTAATAAATATCATACTTTATAGAATTAATGAAGATGTGTTCAGTAATGTGATGAGGGAGGGCCCTCTCACTTGGAGACATTGTTTATATTCTGGAAGGCTGACCACATTGTCCAAACCTTGGCAACGTTCGAATATTTACAAGTTACTGTAGAAATAAATGTTGTTTTGTTCTGTAATAGATATATTATTATTATAAAGGTTGACAAAACAAAACGTATTTTACTTCTTATGCATTATGGTATGCATTAGATAAATACTCGACACAGATTCAGATTCTTTATTTGCTTAAGTTTTTTAATTACAAATTATCTCAATACATAAATACATGCATACAAATTAATACATAATAAGACATCAGGACAATTCACACACATTCACACACACTCAAACAAGTTTGATAAATTGATGCATTCGTGATATATTTTGACCATTAGACTCGAGGTTGTAGAAGCTATAGTATACCTCTCTTGCTGGTGAAATACTAAAATTGGATGTCGCGTGTAAAATATATAACGCTGGTAAAAAGGCACCATGACCCATTTGATGACCGATTTTCACTCTACCCTATTCAAAAATTGCAAAATCATCCTTCATATAAAAATTTGACTACCTTTAATAGAATTTTTGCATTCAAATAATAAAAATAGATATTCAAAAGATCTAACGGATGAGCCGTCTCACTGTCAGAGACCCTTAAAATAGCCGAATGATTTCTAATTTAATGTGAAATCTAATATTAAACTTACAGATGCAATTCTTTCATCAATAGATTATCTCGGCATGCCGGCTCGTTACTTGCATCAATTTAAATTTAGATGACAGAAGAAATATTCTACTTTTATATATTAATGGTCGTAGATTCACAACACAATTGTACACCGACAGCAAGTGTCCAAAGCAGTGACAGCGGGGTTGCTGCATTCTTTTTACCGTAATGGCTATATTCAAATACCGATAATTTATTTTTCTAATATTCAAAACGGAACATATAAAGAATTATACAGAACGTTACGTTATGAAATGAATTGCTGTGTCATTCAAACCTTCGAAAATGAATGAATGAATAATGAATGAATGAATGAATGAATGAATGAATGAATGAATGAATGAATGAATGAAACTACCGATACATATTTCTCAAGGTGTTTGATTTCAACATTATTCAGTCTATATCAAAAACGAAAGAATTTTTTCTGTGTATGACACAAAAACAAAAAATTCAATATTTTCACGTCTATCGCATTTGATTGGTTATTGAATGTAAGTTGTATATTCTGCCTCTGTTTTATAAATGTCAAAGCGTGTCTGATTTTGACGACTTCATTAAAACAGTTTTGGTCTTCATTTACAACAAAGATTTAAAATATTGAATTTCACACGTAGTTGATGACTCTATCCAATCATCCACCACAAACGGCGTCTTAATAAGAATTAAGGATTATTGATACTGGCAGTCAAATATTTGCATTTTCAATGAACATCATTAGCAGCCCTATAGCGCTACTTGGCCGTGTTTGACAGCTTGTGAATTGTCATCCACTTAACACTATCTCTTCGTAAAGAACTGAAAATACAATTAATGATAAACAGCTTTGAACTGGATAATTTACTGACAAATCAAATAAATTCATATCATCCATGACAACACCATTCAGATTAAGTACTTTTATGCAGAGGGTATTTGAATGCTTTTGACAAAACACGACATGAACATGTCGCAATGTGAATAGGGGGATTTAAAAGAGTTATTTAAATATTTCTTCACATCAATTCTTCCGTACTTCTAAAAGTACTAATTTGATATTTGTATAACACTCATATGGTGTGTATTTTCATTCGAAATAAGTTAGACTATCAAAGCTAAAGAAATTGTCTACCGCTATGTACGCATGTGCTTTATCGCATCATATAAGAAAACACAGACATCACTTTACAGCTATCTTAAACGAACTTAAAAGTCATTAAGAAAATAACACCATATCTCAATACACATTACATGGACATAATTGCTTCTTGACTTATCAATACAAGACCTGTGTGGTATACTGACCCGTTTCCTTTTGTTTGCCGACAAATACTAGGGTAGGCAAAAGTATACGTAACCATAATTTATTCTGATTTAATTCTGAAATACCAGGGGTCCTTCATGTTACATTACGGAAAATAGTTTATGCGTCTTTTGGTCTATTTAGGGTGACCTACTCACAAATTGATTTAGCGGGAACGTAGTGACGCGCTATAGTGCTCAAAGTTTCACTATAAATGGTTCCTTTTCTTCCCGATGTCATTTTAGCGCTAAAAGATGAACCAAAACATTCAACCTTAAATTTTGACCTAATTATCATTACGAGGTATGAATTCTGTTTATTAAAATCGAGATATCCACAGAACGGGATTTTGTGCAATTTTATGAATTATGTATCTTATTAAATCTTACTAAACATTTTGAAACCAACGCATCGCCAGAAAATGGAAGACTTCTAACAACTCTAAGCAAATATGTTACCACAAATCTTATTTCAAATATATCTGATTTAACTTTTATTATCAATATTACTATCGGTTGATATAATCATTGGTCCAATGATTTTATTTTGAGAACATTATACAATTGAGACCCCATGGTGGGTTGACATGATTTGATAGTGAGCAAATCGCCATGTCATCCATCTTGAGGGGGCATCAATAATAAAATATGAAATATTTTATCATACAAATACAGCACTGAATTGAAACTGCTACAATAAGTTTCATTTATCTATGAGTTTGATTAGGTGAACATCGCTCATTGCATAAACAAAAACTATTAATCATGGCTTATGTACAATGCTTACTTTTATTAAAAACGTGAAAATAACATAAAAATACATATAGAAGTAATTAATTCAAAAGAGGTATTATCTTTGCTTTTATAAACAGATTGAACAGTAAACATGCAAATCAATCGTTTATGTTCTTAAATTAATTCAAAGATGATACCTTGAAATACGCTTAATATGGACACAATAAGGAAATCTTAATCAAAAGTTAATAATTCAATTTTGTTTGTTACGAGCATTTTCATTGGCTTAAAAATTTACATTATCAGCCCATAAAGGACAAAATAGCGTCGCCGTTTGTAACGCTGATTCTGATTGGCTGAGATGACGACGTAATGATTTCAAAGACAAAAGAGTCCCAAAATGAATTTTGAATATTGAAGAGATTTAGTAAATTGAATTATAAGAATTAATTTGAATAGATTTAAGAGTACACTCAGATTTTTGTGTTATATCTCCATAACATCAAAAATCTAATCAAGTTGTTCTTTGAATATCGTTAAAAACAGACAAACATAAAACAATGTGGCTACTAAGGAGGCCGACTGAGAATATTAAATGTTTGTGTTTACGCCCTATTGATAACTAGGGTCATTTCGGGACTTACCAGAGGATTCGGAAAGACTGAGTGCCCGGCAAATAATCTTCGATCTACAGTCATTAAGTATAACCTGTGAAAAAAATAGAACCATGTGATTCGGACAAATCAGCGTTCTTTACTTTAACGACGATACCAGCAATAGGTTAATAGACCAAAACAATATTGCAAATTCAGCCTTCACATGATGCAATGTAAATGCGCATTTCCCGCCAAAACTAAAATTCGATTGCGTCAATACAAGTACGTTTGCAGTATTGCAAGAGGTCGGATCTTTGCCAAATTCTGATATGTTTCCTTATCGTGTCACAATTAGCTGTATTTTATATTCAATTTAGATAAAGAAAAAGTATTTGTATTTCAGTATTAGAAAAGGGAAAAAGATTGCTAGGAGTACCACACATAAAGAAACAGTTCAATGAAAAACATTCAAGTACATGTATGAAGATAACAATCGGTTTACTTACCAGGTATGCTATTCAAAGGTTAATCAATGTCAGTCGGTTACCAGTCAGGAAGTGCACTTCTTAGCCTTAAACATAAAGTTAGCTAAAATGTGCGCAGGGCAATCTCCCCATATGAGGCCACATTCAAGCTTATCGATAAAGATTTGATTTTCCTGATAATGAGCTCACACTTGTTTTTAATGACGACATTATTTAAATAGAGATTCAGGAAATAAATAATGTGCTTCATAGATAATTCAGGAATAGTTAAATCATTGACCCTCGGTGGGAGGGAATCTCTGTGATGACTGTTGCACTCGCCTTCAGCGAAAGTCATTTCCTAGGTATTCCCTGCTATCTCCTGTCAAAGATTAAGCTGTTCCCTCAATACAACTGAATACAATGCTACACCATGTAATAATTAAGTATACTGTACCTGGTAGTTTATTTTGTATAGATTGGAATTATTCAAAGAAGAAATGGATCGATCGATTACATTTAATGTCTTACTAGGATTAATTACTCTTTTTAAATGTAAATCTTGAAACATTTGTAAAGGCAAGAACTTGAATGGTTTTTTTATTTACTTTTAATAGAAGAATGACTTTATGTGATTGAAATTAGTCAGTAAAAGTAACAGAAATTTCATTTAAAAATAGCATAGTGACAAAAAAATGTTGTTTATAATGTAATAAATGTCTGCTCTCATACCATAAGAAAACATTGAACTATAGAAATTGTATTTATCCGGTTATCCGGCTGAAAAGGCAACGCTATCTAATTAATACGATTAGGTATCTATTTTTGTATTTATACTCTCTGACTGGTTTCCACATTTATGTATTGTGCACTGTTAATGTTTCAAGATTTGAATAAAACTACTGAAGACTATGGGAAAGTTTTAAGATCGATTCTTGTTTTATCGTAAAATACACTGATGTGTGAAGTGAATCCAATTTAACATCTCACACGATAGTTGCGATTGTGATTTAAACTGGTTCTGGCTCAAAACAGGCCTGTTCTTAAATGCTAAGCTGTTCTAAATTTGACAAGTACGTTTTCTCTTCAAGTACATAATGAATACTCAAATTCAAGAACTTGCAATCACCATTTTATATAAATTTAATGTATTATGTAATTATGTCATTGTTTTATGTTTCTTTGTGATGGTCTTCTATATCAACTAGGAATATTTTACAATTTTGTGTTTGTATAATGTAAGTCTATTGGAATTACATGAGCACTGTATATTTGATTTACAAAGGTTTTTATGTGGCAAAATATCGTCTTTCTGGTGTCGCGTACTAAAAGAATAAAAAAAATCCTTAACCCAATTCGAAAGGTAGAAATAATTATACGGGTGCATTTTATATTGATAGTATAAATCAAGATTTGGAAAACGATTAAGAAATATGAATATAAATCGGCATGCCATTCAGCGAGATAAAATCTGTTGCCATCGAGTTTCACATGTTCTCTTATTTTATACAGTCAAACATGATCTTCTTTAAAGACACATATTGCGTTGTGAAATTCATTAGGTAAACTGTTGTACAGATAGCTATTTAGAGTTGTTCTCCACAAATTTACTTCTGGGAACTCTTAACAAGGATGCAGATGCAGTTTTAATTACAAAGGAACAGAACATCGCAGAATGTAGGAGTGTACCATATATATGCACAATAAACACGTCACGTATCCCAAAAAACGTAGAATATATTTGTTTGGGAATTTTTATTTTGTAACAATAAATGTCATGAACAAACAATAAGATGTTGGAGAGTGACAATTTTATAAACTTATTTTCTCCCCTGTTTACTAAACAATCATGAAAATAATGTAATTGAAAACAAAAACAAATCCGGAAAATGACATCGTACCACAATCCTAAAAACAAAGAAAAATTGATGGTTAAAAGAGTGTTTATTGATAAATATGTTACTAAAGTGACGAACTTTCCTGAAATTAGTTCAAATATTTTCGTTGGAAGTGGACAACAAACCTATTTTGGGTAGTCGGACGTGCTGAAACGCAGGCCTACACAGATTCCTATTTATAAAAATATGTACTGCTGACATACAATGTGTATATACAAAACAAAAAGTAAAAACTTAGGTACATATTTCTATTTGTTTGGGAGAAAATCCGTATTCAAACATTTTATTCTTCAAAAAATTTTCCAATTCGGGTTGCGTTGCATTAAATTTTAACCTAAATTCGACAGGCAGATTTTTTGATTGGAGCAAATGATGAAAATGAAGGTAACTGTATATTTGTTGAGTATTCGGGTAAAATCCGAATTAAAACATTTATCTTTTTCCAAAGTTTTCCTATTTGGGGAGCGCCACATTAGACTCTAACCTAGATTCGACAGTAAGAATTTCTCCTTGAAGAAGATGATGATACATCATATTTGAGAACATATTAAATATAAACATCTTCATATCAACTTAACCTACATTTTATCATGTCTATCGAACGTCTTTAGTTAAACATCTTTAAGAAAGGAAAGGCCTTGACTAAAATATATCACAGACGTATACAATGGTGGTCTTGTTGTCGACTGTGAGTGATTTATTGGTACCCGGGTCTCATTTCACTGTCTTATGCTCACAACGGTTATTATTATTACATATTTATAGTTCTTCTACCTCCATATATGGACCGTACGTTGCCTGTGGTTGGCGCTTTATGTGGAATGATTTACGCGAAAGCCAAAGACCGACCTGAGTTCATTCAAGAAATATTTCAAATAATACATAAACTATGTATATTATAAAGAAGACGTGGGGAATGGAAAAAAATCCCCTAATTATTTTTGGGCCACTATTTCTTTCCGAAACAAAAATAAAAGTTTATTAATAATAAACATAACATCAGAATATCTATATCCATGGTCTAAGATAAAGTTATAACATCAAATAAATGCTAGATTCACATTTCAAAGCTATGTTTACAATGAAGGTTCATTTCACTGTTTGGCCGCGTGGTATAGTGAACAACGGCACTGCAATGAGGACGACGCCGGCAAATGTCAGATTTAATTCATAGTCTATTCAAAGATGTTCAGAACGTGGTGGTAAGTGTAAAATCAATGATAAGCTAATAAGGTTTGGGAAACTACAAAATTAAAGATGCAACATCACCAACGAAAGCATGTTTTATCTTTAAAAAATAGGACACGACATATTAGTATTTTTCTTCAGTAACAAAAGTTACTTCTTAATGTATGGAAATATTTGATATCCTAATATTTAATTTCTTTTCATATGGTATATACAGCAACAGAAAAAAAATTAATCTTATGATAATCTTCATGGGAAGACGGGGAAGGATGGCAATAAATCTTCTAAGAGAAAGCCGAGTTCTTGACTCTCTTCTTCCCTCATGCTACTTCCAGTTGGCCCCGGAGGGTTCAACTTCCAATGTTTGAGAGGGTTTGAATGTACCCTTACTGGACTTTCTCCTGATACCCACAATGGAGGGAGATCATCCAGGAGAATTGTTCCCTGCCAGTACTATTAGAAGGATAAAGAATTCATTGGTATTAGGAGCCATCCCTGTCTGTCAAGCCAATTTTCATTCCTCCACGGGAAGAAAGTGTGGTTTTAGGAAAAGCCTATTGCCTTGCAAGAAGTCAGTACCATAGTCTGCAAAGGTACAGTCGAGATTCCCCTGGTGGGATGTTCCTGGTCCGAAAGAAGTCCGCAGCTTGATATTCCATCATAGGTCTAATTGCTTTCAACAAGCATATGAAATCTCATCATTTCAAGATGGAGATCCCATGTTGCATAACTGCTTCTGTAGGGAGGGTATGTGGGCAAGATAAAGGCAAGAAAGTAGAAGTACCTCCGTTCCAGAAATTTGCTGTGCTGCTTTACGATCGAACAAATGATCTAGAGAATGTCATCGAAGCCCCTCAGTCCAGAAAGAAGAAATTCGTTCAGAGAGCAAATTTCTTCTACAAAAGGATCATTAGACCACATCGGACTGGCGATTTGCCAAGGTGTCCATGTTTGGGAAATTTCTTGTACATCTAGAGGGCCTTCCTCATCCTTCAGACTGAGGTTGGACAATGAGGTGACAGAAGGTGACATCTGATATAAAAAAGGACGGTAAAGGCTTTTGGAAATACGTTTGATCAAAAACCAAAGTAAATACTGGATTCGGGGACTTGATAAATGAATAAGAGGAACTTATATCCTACCCAAAATTAAAAGCTGAACTACTAAACAACTTTTTCGCAAGTGTGTTCACAAATGAGGATATGACTACAAACCCTACATTAGATCAAAGAAACTTTAACTCAGAACTCACAGATATTCACATTGAAGAAAACATGGTGCATAATAAACTAGACCAGATTGATCCATCGAAATCTCCGGGGGCCGATAATCTACACCCAAACTTACTAGAAGAAATTAAACCCTGTTGATATAGTTAACCTCGATTTCAGAAAAGCATATATCTGAGAGCATATCCAAAGCAAATAGAATGATTGGCATTATCCGAAGAAGTTTTGACTATTTAGATAAAAACATGTTCACAATCTTGTACAAATCACTCATTAGGCCTCATGTGGAATATTCAAGCTGTGTTTGGAACCCAATATGTAAAAAGGATATTGTTCGAATTGAAAACTTGCAACGCAGGGCAACAAAACTTGTAAAGATCATAAAAAATTGACCTACAGTGAGCGACAAAGAAGCTTAGGAATACTTACACTGCAATATCAGCGAAAGAGGAAGGATTTGGTACAAACCTATCGCATTATAAAGGACATTGACAGAGAAGACAAAGATGATTTTTTTGGTGTGGACGATCAAACAAGAACCAAAGGAAAGAGTTACAAACTAAGAAAAAAAGATGCCATTTGAATTGCAGAAAAAATTGTTTTTTCTAAAAGAGTGGTGCAAGATTGGAATACATTACCCAACAAAGTGGTGGAAGTAAAAGTATTAAACAGTTTCAAAAGCAGTTTGAATGATCACTGGAAGAACCTGGAAATGAAATTCAAGCCTACCTGTTACTAATCAACTACAACTTGATCAACATTGTTTATGAGAAGAACAAAAGAACTTCTAGAGATTTAGTGGGGTTACCTCGCTAATCTTGATTTAATACTCTAGCATTATATAGTGTTGTGAGGATTTAGTAGGGTTATCTTGCTAATCCTTACAAAAGAAGAACTGAAAATTCATCCAAGGAATGGATTCATATGGCATATACACTTAATAGGAAGGAAACTAACGCAAACCAGAAAGTCAACAATGGAAATTTATTAAGGTCAGTCATATTAGCTTGAAGCTATCATCAAGACTGGAAAAACAGTGCGAATGAAGTCTGGGGTCTTCATGCGTGCCTACCATTATCAGATGCAATCACTTCCTGCCATGAACGTATCGTTTCAAAATAGGTTATGTGTAAATGTGTGATAGCATATGTGAAGGACAATGACACTGGAGTTGAAAGTGCAATATGGGCGTGACACTTCAGGATTGTATACCTTATTTTTGGAAATGCCATCATGGTTGATATTACGCAAACATATGCTTCTCGTCAAATGCACGGTGATGTATAACCGGAAATAACCAAAACGGTACAATGGGTTAGAATATGTGTTTATTGTCTATGTAAATCATAGAAACGTTTGATAATATAAATTGATTTATTACTGGGCCCAGTCGTTCAAAGCAAGATTAATTTAGCTTAATCACATGATTTAATAGTGAAATTTTCATTTCTCATTTACTGCTAAATCAGTAAGTAACAAATGGAGTTATTAAGATTCTAATAAATTTTAGAAAATTTTTATTTCCAGAAATCATTTTTTCTTGATCAGTCGTTAAATTTTATTAGATTAATCACGCTTTGAACAACTGGGTCCTGCTTTGTATTAACCATAAGTGAGATGTTCAATTGTAAAACTTATTCCATAAACCATATGTCCTAATAATTATTGCTAAGTCCAATTTTCAAACTGATCAAGAGAATGTCCTATCCAAAATGTTTTCTTTAGCTTGGTGAATATTTCATTTACGCTCGACACAAAAAAAAACCCCACCAAAATGGACAGAAAACATCTACCATGAATTTTTTTGTCAGTAACATGCTTCTAAACGATAGATTACCTGCTTTGTCAAAAGATGTTCACCATATGAGTCTGTTGTTCATATAGTAAGCACAATCTTCATACTTAAGTAAGTGAGTTGACAAAATAGAAGTTGAACAAATGTAAAATCAGTCACAGTGGATTTTAATGCAATCTGATAGTAAACCCAATCATAAAGAACCAGCACAATGTTAAAATGTTTTCTGCTATTTCACAAGAGACACCAGGCTAGATGGTGTCCAAATTTCACAGATGTCATCAGGCTAGAGGTGCCCCAATTTCAAAAGTCATTGAAGTGACACAAGGAAATGATTTATAATAATTTAAGTTTTTCTAGCACTTTTCCAGTCAATTCCTCACTTTCAGTGGTAATGTTTGGACACTGGTTAGGAATCCATGCATGACTTTTCTTTCTTGTTTACTTGCCTGAGAAGAAAAAAAAAGGCAAATTAAAGGAATAGCTTGAGGAACAAACACAGTGTCAATTACTTCATATACTGATTAAATTCAAACACCCTTTCAGAAATTTTTACAAAACTTAAACATAAAAATATCTTTACATTTAAAAGAATTTTATGAATATTTGTATTAATATCATCTTTTTATGGCCACAAAAGTAATAAATAGTATATTTTTTTTCTGAAAAATTAAATATTTGATTTTTAAATGAATGGCCTCATTTCGTGTTTGATAATAATATCTATCATTATATCCCTAATAATTCAGTATATATATATATATCAATTCTATCCAATAAAAGATTTGTTACTAAATACATTCCGATCCCTTGTAAACTCATTCAAAAAATGTTACGTTACCTTTATCATCTTTTTTCAAATCTTCGTCATCATCATCATCGTCGTCATCATCATCGTCATCATCGTCGTCATCATCATCGTCATCATCATCATCATCTTCATCAGACTCAAAAGTACTGTCTGGTATATTGTAAATTCTGATAACGGGCTGAAAAATAGTTAAATTTTGATTAGTTGCATTCAAGGTACTGTTGCTTCTTCAGTAACTTGGAATTAAATCAAAATTAAATGAAAACTTGTGAAATCTTGTACCAATAAGCTCCTTCTCAAAATTCTCATTCTAAGTGCCGTGGGCACTTACCAGGTATTATGTTGAATGAGGTGACATCATGAAAATATTCCACGTTATTCTTAATACCTTATTGAGTTGAATACATCACAATGACCTTGTAGGGTTGAATACAGTGATCTTGTAGGGTTGAATACAGTGACAAAGTAACCTCCGTATTCTTACCTTATTGGGATCCTTCATAATAAGGTATTTTCCGTCTTTAAGTTTGCGGCAGGTATCTATGATACACCTAAGTATACCCCAGGCGTTCTCCATATTCAAGTTGATCTGGTTAGCAAACTCGGTGGGCTTGAACTGTTGGGTACCAAGGATGACATGCTTGGCTGTGTCGCGATGGTGTAGACGAGATACATATCTACAATACCACAAAATAAATTATCAGGCAGTTCTTCAATGACGTCATCTGAAATTGAGCTTTTTTGATGAAATATTGTAAGCAAAGTTATTTGCACATACAATTCATTTTTGTGAGATTAGAATTTGCGAAAATATATAGCTGTGAAAAAGGTTCAACTACTAGAATGACAGTGCATTTTACATTAAATCACAAAAAACAAACTGCTATGAAAATGTCATTGGACATAAAATCAAGACATAAAGTCGCTGTAAAAAGAGTTGATTTTACGATAACAATTTTGCTTCAAAATTTTTCAATTCCAAGGAGACAAACGAGGTATATAACACTAAAGATCTGTATGTCTGCTCACCCTCAAGTCACTGATGGGACATGCACTACATAATACCTACAAAAACATCTCTCATATTTTATTTCAGTAAATAAAATTAAAATACAAAGATATATGGGTAGTGATTTAATACTTGTATGAGTTACCTCCCCTGTTTCCTCTCATTGCCTGTATACTTACCCAAACTTGAGCTGGTCAGATCCCGCCAGGAGGGCACACACCGTCCACTTGGCAAGCTTACAGCTGTTGTTTTTCAGTTCTGTAGCCAGGACAGCGCCTCTCTGGGTGTCGAGTCGACTTCTCCAGTCAACACCGCCACTGTACTATAACAACAAATGGTAGAAAAGTTTAAATATCATACAATGTGTTTTAACATTACCATCTACAGCTTTCTTACAAGATATATCAAAACTGTTCTCATACAATTTAAGTTTTTTCCATTAAAACTATTGAATGAACAGTAAAAGCATGGTTAGTATAATTATTTTAATTAAACAAATAATCTCCTAAAATAAACTAAACTAACTGGCATGGCAAATTATATGTACAATATTTTATGTAAGTCTCGCATTGAAATTGAAAGTCCAAACTTTTCAACAAGCTACCATTACATCACATTAACTTTATATTTTACGTTTTCTGTTAGACGTTTATTGATGATAAAAGATTGAAATTGAGAGATACAAAATCATTTCACTTGAAGATAAACCAAAAGAAAAACGTAGAGTAATGCCTCTTACCCTTGAATCCCATTCGTTCAAACTTTTGATATTGACGTACTGGAGATCTCCGCTAGGCCCCATCATAACAGCATCATGCTCACATCGAGCAACTAACTCGATATCATTTCCTAGGCTGAACTTACGGTATCTGTCCAAGTAGATATTTACAATAATATTAAAACTGCTTAATCAGAAACTCTGTTCATGAAATCACTCAATCTAATTAAAATTAGACTTGTTATTCCACTCCACTACAATGCTCTACATTACGCTCCAATACAAGATCTAACAACATCTCATTTGAGGTCACCTCAGCATAACCCCTATCAAATCTTCTGTGTGGTCTGTCCGTAGTATTAACGGTTACTAGCTACATATAGTGTATCCCAAGATGTTCCGATTCTAGGCCAGAGGTCATGTTGAGATGACCCGAACAGAGCAATGTTAGATCTTGTATTGGAGCGTAATGTAGAGTATGGAAGTGGGGCGAAATAATAATTCTAATCTTAATAAGATTCTAAAATCTCTTGGACTTAAATGCTGTAAACCTTTTTATTTTTGTATATACAATATTTTGCATCTTTGTTATTTACAACATATTTGTGAATACATATCACTTTTCATTCATATATATATATACGTTTTATACAACTATTTGTAAAATATTGAACCTGCCTATTTGTGATTAGTTACCTGTATCCGACGGAGGCTACGTTGTTGTCATCCTCTCCATGGACAAATGGATTATTGTCTTTGAAGGAGTACTTTTCCTCTCCCTGAACAAAACCGAAAACACTTGTTTAAAACATCTCTTTCATTCATTGATTACTGAAGACACAATACGTATTTTTATGTAAAGTTACAAAGAAGCCAATTCAATATGGTTAAGTTACCATAAATCTCAAGGAAATGAAGTCACAATATTTCTTCTTATACGGTGGTTATAAGGTTAAGTCAGCTTCATTCTCTGACAACATTTGTATTTTCTTTTACTTTTTTCCAGAGGAAAATTTTTAAGTCTTTTCAGAAGAGAAGAGTTCATTTAGTTGCCCTCACAGAGGAGGGAATCCATCCGACATTTCCAATTTCATACTTAAAAAGCACATTGATTTTTACATTACTGGGTTCAAATTTGTATCAAAGTCTCTCAAGGACTTGGATACAAACATCAAACATTCTCCTGAATCGGCACTAAATGATAATAAAATTATGTAGTAACTACATATCAACATCACATATACTCAGTTTTATGGATGTGACTGCTACGGAAGAATGACTTGATAGCTATATTATGTAGGATATTGATAATGGCAAGCTTACCATACGAAGAACTTGTTGGGAAAAGTTGTGGTTGATGAAAGTAGCTTCTAATGCCAGGTTACGAGGAGAGTTTATACTATTCCCTTCGTCTTGTGGAGGCTCCGTGGCAGTCTCGCTCACCGACAGCAGATCAAACTCGGAGTCATCACGCTTGTCAAAGAACAGCTTGTTGCCGACGCGTTGTACAATGATGTCCCAGGAGTATGTGGATCTCGTACAACACATGAGTGTTGCTAAGATTGCATCGGTAGCAAATACATTGCCAGTTGTCTTAGCCAGCTGAAATCACAGACAATACATGGAACGTTTCAATTCGAACAAATTCAGTCTACCATTCCTTTGAAGTTTAAATTTTTGAAGTTTAGTTGTTGAAGAATTATATCATCAAATTATCATTCATGGCATCCAATAGACCCCTGAGAGTATGTTTCTAACTCCCAAAAAACAGATTTGACTTTTGGTTTGAAGCATATGTCTATCTGTCTCTTTAGATATCTGAGAAGTTGTGAATTTACCTCCGAATCTGCTAAAGATTAAGGATCACTTGGATGCCCTAGTACTTTTAATAACTCATTACAAAATACTGATTAATTTTCATGATTAGATTTAAATTCTAAATCAAAGTCTATATACCTGACGGATGTTGGGATCATCAGTTGTGGTAACTTTGTGGAAGATTCTGTCGATTCTTTTCAGCCTCTTCTCATTCTTAGTGGTGACTCGATCGTAAGTTTTATCGTAGTACTCCATGCTGCCACATTTCAATCTAGCAAACAAAAATTGAACACGTCATTTTAAACAGACTATAATTCAAGGCCACAAACTTTCATAAGGCATATATAGTTGCATGCTGTACGATGATCTACGTTATACTTTCAGCCAGTAAAAAAATCCAAAGATGTCTTTTCTAATATTTAATATTAGTATTTCGAAGTAATAATTTCTTTTTTAAACAGCATATCAAAAAATATTTACTGTACTTTTGATGCAAAACAAGTTCTGGCCCCGATTTCTTGAAACAAAAGTTCAGACAAAACTTAAGTTTTTCTCCTTAAGTAATTTATATGAAAATTTATGATGTAAGTCAGTTTTTGACTTAAGTTTGTTTCGAGAAATCGGGGCCTGATGTGGTAACACTTGACTTTATGTTTATCCGCGATACGCATAAAGATTCATATCACAAAAGATTTATATTACATGCCTGTATCGCAATGTATATCACATGGCATGTTTGTTTACAATAGGCAGCTGGCCTGTATGAAGCATAGAGACTTACAGATCCTCTCCAACTTCAATACCAGGTAAGCTGAGTTTGGTGAGACGCGGGAAGTCCATGTCCTCTATCACCTCCCAGTCTTCTTTCACCTGTACCGAGGCATCACGATGCTTCAAGGGAACCTACACACAAAACACACACTTATAGCTCAAAGTTAACATCAAATGAACATACAGCCACGACATTTAAGCATATCCTACGTTTAGGAAGTGGAGGTAAGCGGGATTAAACATATTTTAATACCTTGTTTCGGTTTTCCTGCATCTGCTTTCCGAACTGTTTCTGCCACTTCCTCAACAGCCTCTGCCTATCCCTGAAAAATTAACAGGTGAAAAGTTCATTAAACTTTATATTGATTAACATAACTTTGAATGTTCAACTTTTCAATTAAAAGAAACAAAAAAACTTAATTGTGATGTTAAAAATATCTTGTTACTTTTCACAGAGTATAAATGGAAGTGTATAGTATTTTTTTAATTTCGTAGTTGCGAGTCTGTATAGCGGTACTCGGTCACTTGCTAAGACAAATGAAACAATCGATCATGGATAATTTTTGCCAATTTTATTCATTCTATACGTTTTTGTTGTAATCTTTGGTTATAAACGGCGTTATGGATAGAAATTTGAACAACCAGTGACCAATGAAATGTTGAGGGTTAACCAGCATTAACATTTGAGACACTTTTTGTGAGTTGATCTGCTGTTCATCATCGAAGAATTGAGACATCCGCCTAATATTTTGCAATATTTTAAGGTATTCTGTCTGTCTTTCATTATTTCTAGCACCACCACAGGTCTATAAATGAATCCAACAATATAAAACACACAAATACATCTTTATGGACACAATATCTTTTACTTAATCGTATTTTGAAGTTGTAGGATGATCAGTTAAAATTGTATAGCCACTTGCATTGTTTTGAACTGGCGATGTATAGTTGCTTGCGAGGACAATTGTATAGTCGGTGTATTATTTTCAAAATCATGTTCATGAATTTGTTTATATACATGTTATGAAGACGTCTATAATGTTAAACATATTTGTAGTTACGAATAATGCCGATATTAGATGTTTTACCGACCTGTATACCATGCCTGTTTTCATTCATCCCTCTTCGATACTCACAAGTGACAATACAAAAAGCAACTAATGATTATACTATACACTTCCGTTCATACACTGTGCTTTTAGTTTTATTAAAAAAAGCTTCATTTAATGTGATGCCGTCATTAGAAGATCTAAAATTAGAAGCCCTACCTCTCCCTGCTTTTTTGTGTCTTTGAGAGTACTTGAAGGTTAGCCTGGGCTTGCTGCTGGGCTCTTCGCTCACGCTCTCTTCTCTGCTTATTCTAAAATATCAAATCATAAAATAACATCATAATTTATAAAATATTTCTCCAGTTTGATAAAGATGTAAACCATTGCACCAGCATATGTTCAATAACAGTCTGTAGATAGCAAATTTAACTATCATTATTTTTTTATCTGTGTCATACATATTTGGCAACATTCATATTTGTCTGTCTATCACCCAATTCCGCTTTTATTTAGTTAGTTCCCTTGCAGGTAGGTATCCATATTGTGATGTCATCATTTTGTTGGCGCAATTCACACTGTTCTCTTAGAAAAGTATGACGTAAACACTCGCAAACACATGATGTCACGATCAACACCTACCCACAAAGCAGCTTTATAATACTCGGTAATATGCAAATACAGAATACCAAATATTGTCAAAATAATTATCTTTTATATTATATGTTATACAAAACTCTACCAGCACCGGTGAAATTTTTTTTTTAGTATAGCAACTTTAGAGATATCATCATATCAGAGCAATGAAAACATACCAATTACATATTATCAATATCCTAGTAATTGGTAGAATAGTTCACTTGAAACTAAAAAACTCATAAAAGCTATCCGTAAATAGTAGGCTGAATTCAGTTGAGTCAAAAATACCAATTCTATGTACTAAATATGTCAAATCCAACAATTTATTTACTAAATAACAGTTTTGAAAACTTCACGGATTTGGGGGCCAGAAAGGGCCCAAGCAATACATAGTCCTTTGATAAACTCATGCACAGGGATACGACATGTGTAGGACTTCTATATACCAGAGCCCTCAAACCCCAAATCCTGATAAATCCCTATGGAGTGGACAAGTAACCATACCTGCTGGAAGACTCTCCTGCCTCGCTGGTAAACAGGTTTCTGTATGCGCTGAGTATCCACAAGTTGGAAACTGTTCTCGTCCTCGTCATGGTAATAGGCGTACTGGCTACCTCCTCCACCAAACGCAGACGAGTACTTGCCTAAAAACAAATCATGTTTGGTTTCAGATAACCCAGTCACCGTCAGATGTAAATGTATCCTCAGAAAAATCATGGTGCCAATCCCAAGTCTCTAGTGATGTCACAATAGCATTAGCAATATTTTTTCTACTTTACTATAATCTTATACCTCAAATGTTACTGGAATTTTTGAAAATTGAATAGTTGAAAACACTGTCTTTATACCCAATAAGTGCCCCATTCCTATATTCACCCCTTCCCATTTTTAGACCCCACTTTCACTCCATCAAATTAAGTGCAGACTGAAAATATGAAAACTGTGTAGATTTCTTTAGTTTCAAATTGAATTATGGTTTATTTTTGTGCAACAGTTTTATGAAAGGCTAGTTCAAATTTGGCTCTATTCTTATATGTTTTAAGTACCACAGGTCGGGCGCTTATGGGGTTGAATATGGTTCATTGTTAAAAGTAGAAAAAGAATCACAAACCAAGATATCTCTTGTCCTGATATGTTGCTCCAGTCCAATCAGACACCTGCATAAAAAAAAGAAAGAAAATATTAATCATTTAATTTAAATTCAAACATTTAATTTCAAAAACTTTTTTTAAAAAAAGGATAATTTAACACAATACATCAATGTCATTTTTCGAATATACCTTTAATCTTATGTTTTCCACAGTATGATTATTCATTTGTAGTTTGAGTTACCTATATATTTCAAAACTTATCAAACATGAACAATATAATTTTAATTGGCTCAAGGATTTATTAGTGAGATAGTGTTTCCCACAGCCCCGTTTAGCATGGCGCCGCACCATGCCCTTTTTACCCGACGTCATGCCCCTATAACCTAACGCCCTGCCCTGTTTGTCCCCGTACAAATTTACTACACCACCAAAATACCAGGCAATGGCTTGATAATTATGTAAACAAAAGAGGCCCTAATTAGCAGCCTTGGGCTATATTTCCACCTTGGCTTGTGGTGTCACTTTCACGTCTGTGTATTACGTAAGCTGAAGTCAAGCAGCCGATTGGCAGCTTAGAAAACAATCTGCAGACTTTTCAATAAGTTTTATGACTACAGCTATTGAGCATTACTACAAATACTGCTTACAGCTGTAAATGATTTACTCACTTTTAATGTTTAATAAGCATATCTATATCTGATGGATGTAATAAGCTTTGCAATCGTAATGGCCGCCGTTTTGGGTATATTGTAGTGGATCCAGATATACCAATATTCACCTTTTTAAAAATGAAAACTTTTTTTTTATAATTTCGGTGTGAACTTATTTTTAGAAAATATATTAATAATAAAATTATTAATAGCAAATTAATTAAAATAAATCAAATTAAAAAGAAATCAATTTTTTCCCTTTCAGATTAAATAACATTTTGAATACTACTGTAACAATTATCTGTATTTTCTTAATTTAGTGCTTGTAAATTTAAGAACATTGTTTTAATTAATTATCCATTATTGTGAAGCATATGTTAAACTTATTTAATTTAATACAGTATTTCTAATATTTCGAAAAAGACAAATTAAAATATTAAGGTAATTGGATTGAATTAAAGGTAAATTTTGTGTTTTTCACACTCTTTTAATTAACATAAATGAAATTTTTATCTTTCTTGTGAATTAATTATAGTCATGATCATATGATCAGCATATTCCAATTTCCAAAATCATTTTTTTACCCAGAATAATTAAATAGATTGAACCAGAATAAAATAAACAACAAGACAGTTTTAAAGATTTTCCCTTGTTTTGGAAGTCGTCGATATAACCTGTTTGTGCCCCTCTGATGGTTATTTATTGCGGTCAAGGTGCCCTTTTCAAAATCTAGCACCATGTCCTTTTTTTCCTGTGGGAAACACTATATTAGAAGGATTTGTCACTGTTTCTTTACACTACTAAACACCACGCGAGACGCCTATGAACCAGGAATAAATCCATTTTTCTTAACAAATACTTCGTGTTATAGAGTCAAAAGAAACACCAATGTAAAGTTTATTAAATTTCACAATGTTTAGTACTTGCTTTAAGGACAGAAGATTTAGAATAAATGTATTAAATTTTTGCTAAAAAGCTACGATAGCTCATGAAATGACAGTCGCTTCAGAAAGTAAGACGGTAAGTCTGGCACCCACAAGCTAAATTTGTACATCGATTCAAAGGTTGGGGCAGAGCAGATATTAAATGAAAATCAGTCATCGCCTAACGTCACTGTCAGTGCACAAACACAAAAGTTCTTGCGACGTATTTGTCCAAAACTCACAAATCCTTCTCACTTATAAATCCTTGATTGGCTATATTATTTCACCCAAGAATTAGACCACAAGTTTGTGTTGCCAACTTGACTTGCCAAAACCAGAAGGTTTTATACTGAGAAAAGAAAGAAAGTGGCAATAACACTATCCCAATTAAGTTTTCTTCCGTTTAAAGGCATATGCATGCATGCACCATCTTGCAGTTATAACCCCCCACCCCCCCCCCCCCCCCCCACCCGACTTTACTCTTATGATAAACTACGGACGTATATCGTCAAGACTAAATGACGTAAATATAAACCCAATCTTTAAGTTAGCAGTAACACAAAATTTTACTGAAAGACCGTAGATCTGTACTTCCATATAAATTTCCTCTAAATGAAATTTTCTTTTTGTAAGACATGTTTTTCATGATTTGGAGCCATTTGACATATGGCATAATCAGTCAAACTTATTTTGGTCAATTCCTTGACCATACCTTTCCTAACCGATCTCCCTTGGCAAAAGGCTGATACGGCATATCCTTGAATTGATCTGGAATCGCACACGGGCCCCATCCTGTGGGATTATCTTGTATTTGGGGTGGATGAAAAAATGCCATTTTCGCCGGCAACGTGACTGATAAAAAGATGGCGGACAGCGGAAATGAATTGTCGCCCGTCGTTTATGGATTTTGTCGATAGATGTCGCCTTCAGATTACATTAGGCTTATGGTAAACGCCAGATGAGCTCCGAATAAGAAGAAATGTTCCGAGAGAAAAATTGGCGCCAACATGGAAAACTTTGTTGATATTCCAATATCACAGACATGGGAAGAAATGTTTGGGTTATACCAAAAAGTATTGATTGCCAAGTCGAAAAAAATGAAAGCTGACAAAGAAAAGCAATTGGTAAAACTGGATAAATGGTAATAATGTATTTGAAGTATTCTAATCAGAGATTTTATCAGAGATCTCTTCATTCCCTTCATAGCATTACTCATTAAGTCATTTATTGATGATACTTGTACATCAGTATTGTGGTGAAACAGGCTTATGTCGGCCGGGAGCAAGCCTTCGGTACTTTGTACTCGGAACACCTCGGGTGTTACTGCGCTTCCGGTTGGCACACGGCACCAACGCCAGTCGAGAGAACCACGCCGAACTAAGAAGACCTGTGTTGTGAACTGTTATATATCTGTA
>SAYR01003018.1:3558141-3571732 GCA_004382745.1 Argopecten irradians irradians
TATACATTCTATATATTCTACGTATTCCCGAAGACCTTCACTAACCTGGTGAGTATACTTATTGTTAGCAGTGACCATATTGTTGATACTTATGTAGTGACTCCACACGTGGTTTCACAATATTGGCGTCGTCGGCAAACTTTTCGAACGTAAGTACATGTCGAGTTTGAAAAACACGTGCATGGGGTCGCCATTTTGAATTTTTGTGTCGCTGTTGATATTAGTATACTGGTCTTTGGTAAATATTTCGTTGTTTGTCACTGTTATTATATTAATTAACGGTGATATATCTCTCTCGACTCATTTTCGAATAATATTTATATTGTTGTTGTATATCTTTATATATTGTTCTGCAGGATTTATTCTGCATGACGTGATTTTTCATTTCGTGAGGAGCGAGCAATTTGTTTTCGTCGACTTGGGTTGTCTATTTCAGATAATTCACGAGTTGTCGTTCTGATATTGTTGTCTACTTCCTCAGGATATTGTGTTAATATTTGACATTTGTAATTACACAGATAATTATTGCTGTTTCATATATTGTTGAACTTAAAATTATTTGGTTCAGAGTTTGTCATTTTTTGACTATTTATAGGTCTGAAACTGTTATTTTTTGTTCTTAAACTGTTGAAACGGTGGTGATTACACAATATAAACTGTTATTATATTATTGATGAGCATTTCGTGTGTCTATTGTATTAGTTTACATAGGGTAACACGATAATAGTACTACTGTTCATTAATATTTTGATTTTATGAGCATTTCGTGTGTCAATTGTATTAGTTTACATAGGGTAACACGATAATAGTACTACTGTTCATTAATATTTTGCTTAGGTACCAACCAGGACACCCACACGATTATCCTCAAGGTAACCCCCAGGGATACCAGCAGCCAGATTATTATCAGGGTCCACTTCAAGGGCAAGCACGCCAAGGGGTACAACCCCAAGGTCAACCCAATGGGCATCATCCCCAAGGCCAACCCAGAGGTCAACATCAAGCTGTGCGAGGCCGACAGTACCCTGATAGGCAAACTGTTGCTCTTCCTAAGGGCGTGAAATTCGATGGGAAGGACAGTTGGATGGGTTTCAAACACAAGTTTATCCGTTTCGCTGAAGTTAACAACTGACTATTTGAATGAGATGAGGGACAACCTATGTTGGAGTCTGGAAGGAAAGGCTAGCGATTTCTATGCCTCCACCATCCAACGTCATGATGGCATAGGTTTCAACGACCTCTTAGAAAAACTTGAGAAGCGTTTCGGTGGGTTAATAATGCCCGATACGGCTCAAGATCAGTTGTCAACTTCAAGCCAGAAAGTAGGCGAAACCATCGAGGACTGGGCGGACAGGGTGATGCAGTTAGCATTACGCGCGTACCCTGATTTGCCCGAGCATTTCATGCAGCGACAGGCCATGAAACGCATTTGTCACGGATGTTCCGACAAGGACGCGGGACAATATGTCGCGAATTTGAACCTCGAATCGGTGGAGCTGGTGATTGATAAAATTAAAAGTTACAAGTTCAATCACCAGACCATATTCGACAGAGCTTCAAAACGCGATGTACGCGAGATTTTGGCGTCACGTGACGCAGAGTCCGGTAGCGACACCGAGCTGGACACACCGCACGTGCGTCAGAGCCGCAAACAGGCTTCTCAGGGACCACCGAGGCGAATGTCAACAAGAGGATTGATGGTATTGACGACAAAATACGACGGATGCAGTCAGACATACAGTCAATACTCCGGACCCTAGAGTCCCTGAAATCCGGGTCCAACAAGCTACGAAGGTCCAAGTCACCATCACCAAATAATGAGAAGGTGTTTTTCCTGTAACGGTTTTGGACACATGGCTCGCGACTGTCGCAAGAGAAAGGCAGATAATCGTGCCTGCAGCTCCCAGTGCTAAGCATGTGTCCTTCTCGAAGATTTAAACGCGAGGATCAGCCCTAGAGGGCCAGAGTCATTCCACGTTGAAGATGGCCTACGTTCAGCTAAGAGACCTGTTGGTTATCAGACAGCTCAAGTCCCCATCGATGATCACTGTACCAGATCAGTCCATGGTAAACGAATCAATGCGTATCAATTGATACAGCATCTGAAGTGACGCTGATCTTGACAAGTTATACAACTCGTTTCAGAGTCCACCAAGTGTCCTTGAAGAATTACTTGCGAGGTGCGTTGGTAGAGAGATGGAGATGAAAGGTATCTAATAGATCTAACATCTATCGATCTTGATGGCTTGAAGTTCAAAGAAAAACTGTATGTCGCGGCCATCTGAGGACGAAATGCTCATAGGTTTGGACTTCATGACCACATTTCAAGCTACCGTGGATATGAAGGGTAATACCTTTTGTATTCAGGACAGAAAGATACCTTTCCAGACGATGACTGAGGACTCCAACAGTGCTGTCTCTGCAGTGAGGATCAGAACGGGCTCGACGCGTTACTGTGCCGGCGAAACTCTGTTACTTCGGTTACAGTGTGTAGCAGAACAACCTCGGAGATAAAGCCCCTACTACATCCAGCCAGATGTGAAGACGCATGCTGCATGTCGTGTCTGTTTCAATGGTTACACAGAATCCGACGATGTCGTTTTATCAACCTGTCAGACCGGAAAGTAACCCTGTTCCGTAACCAGCGCGGTTGGTATGGCACATGAAGTAGACCGAAATACTTCCAGAGGATCACAAAGGATTGGATACTGACGCCGATTTCCGTACGTACAATATCCTCCAATTCTGAAGCTGCGGAGGTCCCGATTATCTTAAAGATTTATTTGAGAGATCAACATCAGGACTGAGAGGAAAAACAACGGTTACAATTGAAGCCGCTTGCCTTAATGAGCTTGCCGGACGTGTTTTCCTCATCTGAGTTTGATATTGGGAATTTTCGGGCAATAGAGCACGCTATTGACACGGGCGATGCGCGTCCAATCAAACAGCGGTTCAGAAAAACACCTAGCTGTTTTGTGGGAGGAGGAGAAGCACCTTGGAGAAGATGTTCTGTTTCACAGAAGTTCGACGGTCTGTCAATGATAAATAGCATAAATGATATATAAATAACCCCAATATGCATTGTACTATATAAAAAATATATATTACATATTGTGTAACAGGAGAGATTTGTTAATAACGACAAACTACACCCGGCTCCCTACTTGTGTGTTTCGACCCAGGTTCGCAGGGTTTTGCTTGACCTTTGTAGGTGATGGAAAACGTGACAAATACTTATAACACGTAACAATATTTATTGATCAGGACATATTACATATTAAACGATATATTACACAAGACGTAGGGCCCAACAACAATGAGACTTACACATATATTTACAAAATATCCCCCGTCAACCCCTCCATACCCCACCTAAAACCCTACCATCCTATACCTATAAACATGCCCCCTTCCTGCTTCCTATTACCTCTAAAACCTTTTAGGTTCAGGAACTCAATCCTTCAGTACACCGTGCTGAAATGGACATAACACCCTATATATATACCTGACTATAACAATACATGCATCCACGATCGACCAATACAAAGACGGAACACAACACAGGCATTCGATACAATGACATGTTATACACGACAGCTACACATGTACAAGATACACACGCACTCTTACAGCTAGCACAGGACCATGACACCATATATATTCCTATAAAACACAAACTATTTACAAGGTAGTTGTACAATTGTATAGGGGGTGTTTATGCATGCTGTATATATTATTGACAGAATATTGAACTCTTGTACGTGGTATATACATTATATTTACTAGTGTACATATATCACAGGGCCTCGTTACTAATAATGATATATAAGATAGGTCACGTCTATTTACATACATTACACATTACATTGGTCAGCCAATCAGAAACATTTTGCAAACTGATCCTCGCCAAGCTGTGTGGCAGATCAAAGGTTCCAAACTATTCACCATTACAAGTTTTGCTAAATAATAACCGGTATCAGTATAAATACAAGTAAAATGCCCATGTTTACTATAAGAACACCATTCTCCTGTACTGTGTGATAATTAATATAGGTTGGAAGTCAAAAATTCACTATATAGGGTAATTAGATATATTTTAATAAAATCATTCATATTCTTTTGTTAAAAATATCTGCTATTGATCTAAAAACTAGTTTTCATTATTTTTACATTGTAGGTATCAAGAAGAACTACCAAATGCAATTCAGGAAAGAAAAGAGAAATATGTCACTCATGACGAACTCTGTAAATTAATGAAGTGGAAATTAACTGTGAGTATATAAATCTTCCTATAAAGTTTCCGTACTCAAATGTAGTAGCTCATGCAGCATGAACAAGATTTTAGTGCCATTTTATACATTTTCATTTGATTATCAATTTTAGGATTTTAAATAAGATGACATGGGCTCACTGTCAAAACAAAATTATGTTAAAGCAGGTTTAAAACAAAGATTTAGACTTCACTTACCTTAAAAGATTGAGGCCGGTGTGAATTAAAATTTGACCTGGCTGCATGGTGCAGTTTTACAAAATTGTATGACAAGTAAATAACCTATTATACATATATACATATACAAAGAAATATACACACTTATTTGTAAAAAAATGCTCAGATTTTTATATTGGTCAGACAGGAATGGAATTGAGAAAGAGAGTTACATTACACCGACAACAAACCAAAACAGATCATCTCGGATATTTAACAGTAAACGAACATTGTCATATGTGTGCTATTGATAACTTTTTTATTTTACCAATATATCAAATGTCTAATTCAGATCTTTTAAAAAGAGAAAATAAAGAAATGTATTTCATTCAACTTATGAAACCTGTGTTAAATTCAGAACGGGACAAAGTAACTTCACATTAGTTTTTATTTTGTCCTCATGTTTTTGTTGGTTTCTTCCAGAACATTCACAATATCTTTATGTACCATGTTATGACGTAATCTTACTATGACGTCATTGTACTATGACGTCATGTTTTACAAATAAAGGAATTCAAACCCCTGAAGACCGGCATGAGCCGAGAAAGCGCTAGGGTGGAAAAAACTGTTTTATAGTTGTGTTTTCTTTTTATGTATATGGAAACCATCACATGGACATGGTTCTTCTTTACTTATATACATATATATACATAGCTATTCAATGAAGCAAACAATAATTTCTGTTTTTGAACCAATTGTCTATCCTTATTAATTTTTCCTAGAGTCACCATATAAATCTTTATTCTATTGCCATGAATTTTCCTTTAGTGTGTAACAGGAGAGGAGAAAATGTAGTGGCCAGACTGGGATTCGAACCCAGGACCCTCCAGGGTTCTTGTTAAAAGCCGGTTGCCGGCAAAAACAGCCATCTATTTCTTTGTTTACAACCAGTTATTTTTGTGAGAAATAAGTATTGGCCCCCAACCACATATACTTCGCCCTCGAAGACATACGAGAACCTTCCAAACACCGTCACCATAGGTTATATAGTTAGGCGTCAATTTTGTAACAGGACAGGAGAAAATGTAGTGGCTAGACCGGGATTCGAACCCAGGACCCACCGAACTCTAGCCGAGTGCTCTACTGACTGAGCTACCTGGTCAACGATAATTGACCTGGTCCAATCCTGCTACAATTGGAATTAATTTATAGTCTGAAATACTGAGCAGTACTGACTGTTTTTTTGTTTGTTATTTTTGTGTCTTTCCACTTTTAGAATCATGCTTGACAGATCTGATGCTTCATATTAATAACTCGTTCACCCCTGAAATTCTATAATAAACTACTCCCGCTGTAGTTTTAGAAGGGTTTAAATGTGTCTTCAGGTATGAATGAGTTGAAACAGATACAGTTATATTGTTTACAATTTCGTTTTAGAGAGGTAAATTTCGACCTCGCCTGGAACAGATGGTTCAGAGTAACAGTGAGGAAGAAGTGGAGACTGCAAGTCGCAATGCATTTAAGGAGCTGCCTAACCTTCCAAATGCCGTCAAAGCACTGACAGTCCTGAAAGCCATAGGTCCAGCAACAGCTTCTGGTACCAATTTCATAGATTTATGGATACTGTATTTAAAGTGAACAGTCGGGCAAGGATGGCTAAAGTTGGTAAAAATGGTGTGAATTTATCCAGAATTATTTCTTATGAAATAGAAAAATAAAATCTCTCGTCAAAATCTGTCTGCATACGAAGAAATTAATTTAAAGTATGGGAATTCTAAAACGTCCTCCCGGCTCACTATGTCGGTGGTTACATTTCCACGCAGCCTTGCTTTCAATGCTTTCAACTTTTCTTTACTTTAATGGTCAGAACTGGGAAACTAAGCAGAACTTGACCGTCCTATTAATACGTGAGAACTTTTGGAAGGCCAATGAACGCATTTAGACTGGTTTTCTTTGCCCGACTATTCACTTTAACCAAATGAGCACCCATGGTGCTTCAAAATTGAAACAAATAAGAGTGTACTTTTAATAGAACCAAATAAAGTGACTTGCCTTTAATTCATAGAATTATTGCATAAAATGAACAGCTTAGTCAATTTGCAAAAGCAATCTACAAGGTAAACTTAGCAGTAAATCATATTTTCAGTCTGCATTAAATTTGAGATAAGTAAAATTGTGACTTGCCTCAAAAGGGGAAGGGACGCTTATAGGGGATGGGGTGCTTACTGGTTGGATTTGGTATGTTTGAAAGCTCTTTTTTTATGTATGAAAAATCCCTCCTAATTCTCTTCTTAATAAATGGGATTTATAGTAATTAATAACGAGATAAAGAGTTTCGTAGATTTATACTTGTTAAAGTAATTTATTTTGAGTTTACTACAATAATTATCATTTTGTTTACCAATTAATCTATCAATATATATATGCATGCACTTTCAAATAGTGTTGTGAATTTTACATCAAGTGTTTTCAAGTCATTAATCAATGTTTTAGTATGTTTATATCTGTGAAGACCATGTTTGTAGCAGTATTAGAATATTAATGATAAATCAAGCCATTTTTTTTCAAACTTTATTTCCAGCTGTTTTGGCAGCAGGAGCTCCCGACAAGGCAGCGTTCATGGCTGATGAGAGCATGTTGGCTATACCAGGGTTAGCTCCCCTTCAATACACCTTGCCGTTTTATAACGAGTTCATGGACAATGTGAAGTCACTTACAAAAAAGCTCAACAAAGATCAGCAAGGTAAGAGAAAGAAAATTGCAAGAAATATCAGCACTGTGAAAAATGTTCAATAAATATTGAGTTTGTAAGCTTGAACATACTGCTACATGTCTAATAAGTATACTAGAAATTGTCATTTTCAATTATTAAAAACTTTATTCAAATTCATATGTTTTTAATCAAAATGTCTGTCATCCATAATCATCTGTCTGTCCGTAAAGTGGTAAATAGTTCTTGTTAACTTACAGCTGTTTCTCAGGAAGTACGGGACATTAAAGATCTGACTAAAATTTCGTATCTAAGGCTCCCCATGGATGCATTGTAGAATTGATCGTAAAACAAGATCACTGAATGGCAGCAATCTTGGATTTTGATAATTGAAGTTGGTTATTACTATTTCACAAGATGTACTGTAGGAAGGGTATCTCTGTAAAATTTCATATTTAGGTTCCTCTTGGTTCCAAGATTTCTAACAATTGCATTTTGTGAATGATTAGGAAACGACATGACTAACAAACAGTAATCTTTGATTTTGACACTTTTAGAGAAAGTCATTCAGAGGTCTTGTAGGGGCTTGGTTCTGCACATCAATTTAAAATCATATCCAAACAAAACATAGTAAACAGTTGTCATATTAAATTTGACAACTGAAGTGTGCCACTAGTTGCTATGCAGACTTTCAAGTTCATGCTCTTTACGTTTCCCAATTTGTATTACCGCCGGTAAATTTCTCAAAGAAGGCAGAGAGAAAATTATTGAAAAGCAGACAAAGTTCCTTCTTTCCATCAACTGACATAGATCTGCTGATCACATGATGGGTGCCAGCATCCCTCTAAGATCTGTTCTATATACAGTTCTATATATTTTACATTTTGATTTTGTTGGAATATCAATATCAAATTCCAATTCGTTTCCTAGGAGATGGGACAAAATGGACACCACACAAGGTTGAACTGACATTGTGGACATACCAGATGGCAAAGACTCTGTGTCCAGAATTGTTGTCAGAAAACAGTGACGATTCAGCTACAGGCAAAAGAAAGAGTGATGCTGGAAATGGGAAAACAGATGCCAAAGTTAAAAAGGTCAAAAAATGACTTCAGTCACAAGTGACGCCTTTGAATTGCAAGTTTCGACAAAATAAGAAAAAAATTCTGACTTTAAAGCGTTTTAAATAACATGTCTGAGATTCATTGTTGGGCTAACAGTGTTGATGTTTTATAAATTGAAGAATGTAGGAATACTGATGGGAAACTTTAAAACCTATTTTATCTTTTTATTTTTTGTTTAATAACAGAGATCTGTTAATTGATTGCTAATATGTTGATTGCATAAAAAAGCACACAGTTGATCGCACTTCGCTTCACTGATATCTTGTTATAAGTTGGCATACCATAGTGCAACTGACCGTGGGTCTCCGACAATGAAAAAAAAAAAATTTCATTTAATGTATATCACATCCAAATTTGGTGACATTTTACTAATTTGGATACATCTAAAAAACAATTTATGCATGTATTATGTTTTCCATATAGATTTAGTCTGAAAGTAAATTATGCTTAAAGGCCCATTACCTTTCCGAAACGGCTTTTAATTTTTAAAATGGGACTATAATACGAGATCGATAATTTTGTGGAGTCGCAAAAGTCATTAACTTACGTTAATACTACGTATACACGTATCATCACCTTCTGAACAATTTGATTGAAATAAATAAGATTTAAATTTTCATAACAAGGGTCGTCTCATGTTTCCCGCCGTCGTCCTAAATACCGCACGGTAGATGATTATCACTACGTCAGACGGCAAAACAGCGAAATGAATCTCAACAGTTATCATGTATTACGCAGAAAATCTTGCAGATGTTTGGTGTTGTAACCTCATCTTGGGCCCTCGGTATATATTTTCTTATGTTATTAATGTTTTTAAGAAACCTGTATGTTTTGCTCCTGAAAGGTAGTGGGCCTTTAAGTTACAGATAAAGGTAACTTCATTTATATAGTGATGAATCTTAGCAGACTTTAGATTAACCAAACCTATTATAATAACATCATTTCATAAGGAAAACTTGTGTTTTTTCTCACTGTAGGGTTGAGTAATTGTTCCTAATGCAAAGAGTGCAAATATAAATATGTGTGTATGTCTTCCAATTTTGATATTACTTGAAGATACAAGTTTTACTTTATTTGTTTTATAATATCAGGTATATTATATGAATTTACTACTTGTTGGATAATTAGATTAAATATTGTATAACTGTTTAAATGACTGTTTTTGTTTAATAAATAATTTCAAAATTGAATGGTATTGATGGTTCTTATGTAGATTTGATAACAAATTCGAGTTCTGATTCCTTGCTCTCGACATATGATCAACAAAGTCTGTCTCGAACTTCATCTACTGTATTATTTCAGAAAATTGAATATATCAAAAAACAATTTAAAAGTAATGTTTACAGCGGTATTGAAAACTGCAGAAGAAATTTCATAATATTCTAAAATCTTTATATGGAATCATAATGGGCAGTCATCTAGGATTTTGCCTATTTAAGTCTCTCACAATATACATATAAATTATTTGAGAGTGATCCATTCTTAAATGGCAAAATCCAAGGTGATATATTAAACAAGATGGCTGACAGGCACCATCTTAGATTTCCAGTATGGATGGGAAATCCCATTTCTCAATCTATTAATATGAACTAAGATCCCCCCCCCCCCCCAAAAAAAAAAAAAAAAAGGTATGTCTGTTTAGGGTTACATTGGCAAAGAAAACAGAGTAGAAAACAGTCGGTAGGTCGGTTTTTTTTTTTAGTATCTTTCACTCTAAATTAATGGAGTCTGAGATCGAAATCCTGACTTTATTTTTCTTTTTTTTTTTTTTTTTTGAAAAGTGGAAAAAAAAAATTAGGGTCAGGGGTAACCCTAAAAAGACATTTTTAGGTCACCTGAGATGAAGTCTCAAGTGACCTATTTTAATCGCCTTTTGTCCGTCATTGTGTGTCATGCATCATGTGTCCGTAAACAATTTACATTTTCGACTTCTTCTCCAAAACCGCTGGAAAGGTCTTAAGGTCCTATACAAAAATTGTGAATTATATGACCCTGGGGTCTCGTGTTTCCCCTTGGAAGGGGGTCAAGTTTACTATAGTTTATATAAGAAAAACACATTTATTAAAATTCTTTGCTTAGTTTTCATAGGAAATTAGTCAATCAGGGTTAGAATTATTAGCCTGGGATAGGATTTTAATGTCATATCCGTATTGGTCCTGGCCGACCCCCAGGGGCCAGAGGGCAGGGGCGAAAAGGGGTTAAAATGGATTAACATTTCAAAAATCTTTCTTCTGAATTCGCAGATTTGATGGAACCAAATACTCTTCATAGATTAAAAAGTCCAATTTATAAAATCACTGACTGACTTTGAGGGCCAGATGGGCCAATAAATAGTGGTAATGTCTTTGTTTCATTCTGTATATGAACTCTGGTGATTGTTAAGACCCATGGGCCTCTTGTCTTTTTAGCCCACCATCATCAGATGGTGGGCTATTCAAATCGCCTTTCGTCCGTGGTCCGTCGTCCGTCCGTCCTTCCGTCCGTCCGTCCTTCCGTCCGTCCGTCCGTCCGTTAACAATTCTTGTTACCGCTATTTCTCTAAAAGTACTGAAGGGATCTTTCTCAAATTTCAACACAAAGAGAGAGATAAAATTTGAGAAAGATTCTTCAGACTTTCTGGGAATTATGTGTTAAAAACTTTAACTATCAAAATCCAAAGATGCCGCCAGTCGGGCTATCTTGTTGAGATCACTCCCAAAATGCAATATGCACAACTAGGTGGTTCAAAGGGGAACATGCATATGAAAATTTACGAGAGATCCCTTCAAGTACTTCTGAGAAATAGCGGTAACAAACTTTACACTATCAAATCCAAGATGGCCGTCCAGTCGGTCGGCATCTTGTTTGACTGGATTGGTCCCAAAAGCAATATGCACACTAGGAGCCCTAGGGGAACCTATATATGAAAATTTGAGAAAGATCCCTTCAGTACTTTCTGGGAAATAGCGTAACTAAACTTTACTATCAAAATCCAAGATGGCCGCCGGTCGGCCATCATTGTTGACGCGATTGGTCCCAAAATGAATATGCCACTAGGCCCTAGGAGAACCACATATGATATTTGATGAAAAGATCCTTAAGTACTTTCTGAGAAATAGGGTATACTAATACTTTAACTATAAAATCAAGATGGCCGGCCGTCGGCCATCTTGTTGACAGATTTGGTCCAAAATGCGCAATATGCACAACAAGGGGCCTAGGGAACCTACATGTGAAATTTTGAGACAGATCCTTAGTACTTTCTGGAGAATAGCGGTAACCAAACTTTAACTATCAAAATCCAAGATGGCCGCAGTCGAGCCATTCTTTGTGACCGATTGGTCCAAATGCAATATCGCACAACTAGGGCCTAGGGAACCTACATGTAAATTTGAAGAAAGATCCTTTCAAAAACTTTCTGAGAAATAGCGGTAACAAACTTTAAACTATCAAAATCCATGATGGCCTGCAGTCGCCATCTTGTTGACGATTGGTCCCAAAATGCAATAATGCACAACTAGGGCCTAGGGGAACCTACATGTGAAATTTGAGACAGATCCCTTAAGGACTTTCTGAGAAATAGGCGGTACAAAAACTTTAACTATGCAAAATCCAAGAGGGCGGCCAGTCGGCCATCTTGTTGACGCGATTGGTCCCAAAATGCATATGCACAAATAGGGCCCTAGGGGAACCTACATGTGAAATTTGAGAAAGATCCTTCAAAACTTTCTGAGAAATGGCGTCGTAAACTTTAACTATCCACAAGAGATCCAGAGGGATTTGGGCCCACCAAAGATTGATCTATGTCTGACAACTGAAAGAGGGATCTTTTTCTCTGGCTTTTCAAACTTACAATTCTTCTTTTTCTGCTTTTTCAACACTTTAAACTATCAAAATCCAAGATGGTGGGTCGCAAATGCAATAGGCAGAACTAGGTTCCTAAGAGGAACCTACATATGATATTTGAGAACAATCCTTCAATACTTTCTGAGAAATAGCGGTAACAAACTTTAACTATCAAAATCCAAGATGGCCACCGGTCGGCCATCTTGTTGACCGATGCAGTCCAAATGCAATGCACAACTGGGATCCTAGGGAAACCTACATATGAAATTTGAGAAAGTCCTTCAGTGCTTTCTGAGAAATAGCGGTAACAAACTTTAACTATCAAAATCCAAGATGCTACCTGGCGGCCATCTTGTTGACCGATCAGTCCCAAAATGCAATATGCCACAACTGGGGTCCTAAGGGAACCTACATATGAAATTTGAGAAAGATCCCTTTAGTGCTTTTTGAGAAATATGCGGTAACAAACTTTAACTATAAATCAAGATGGACTACCTGCCGCCATCTTGTTGACTGATCAGTCCCAAAATGCAATATGCCACTACTAGGGTCCAAGGGGAACTACTATGAATTTGAGACCAATCCTTCAATACTTTCTGAGAAATAGCCGTAACAAACTTTAACTATCAAAATCAAAGATGGCTGCTTGTCGGCCATTTGTTGAACCGATCAGTCCCAAAATGTAATATGCAGAACTAGGGTCCAAGAGGACGCCTACATATGAAATTTGAGAAACAATCCCTTCAACACTTTCTGAGAAATAGCGGTAACAAACTTTAACTATCAAAATCCAAGATGGCCACCGGTCGGCCATCTTGTTGACCGATCAGTCCCAAAATGCCAATATGCACAACTGGGGGTCCTAGGGGACCTACATATGAAATTTGAGAAAGATCCCTTCAGTACTTTCTGAGAATTAGCGGTAACAAACTTTAACTATCAAAATCAAGATGGCGGCTGGTCGGCCATCTTGTTGACGCGATCAGTCCAAAATGCAATATGCCACAACAAGGGTCCTAACGGAACCTACATATGAAATTTGAGAAAGATCCTTCAATACTTTATGAGAAATAAGCGCTAACAAACTTTAACTATCAAAATCCAAGATGGCTGCCTGGTGGCCATCTTGTTGACCGATCAGTCCCAAAATATAATATGCACAACTAGGGTCCTAGGGGAACCTACATATGAAATTTGAGAAAGATCCCTTCAGTGCTTTCTGAGAAATAGCGGTAACAAACTTTAACTATCAAAATCCAAGATGGCGGCTGGTCGGCCATCTTGTTGACCGATTCAGTCCCAAAATGCAATTATGCACAACTAGGGTCCTAGGGGAACCTACATATATGAAATTTGAGAAAGATCCCTTCAGTACTTTCTGAGAAATAGCGTAACAAACTTTAACTATCAAAATCCAAGATGGCTGCCATGGCGGCCATCTTGTTGACCGATCAGTCCCAAAATACAATATGCACACATAGTAGGGTCCTAGGGGAACCTACATAC
>SAYR01003018.1:3571757-3597767 GCA_004382745.1 Argopecten irradians irradians
ACATGAGCACAAAACACTATGACGGACAAAAGGCAACTAGAATAGGTCACTTGAGACTTCATCTCAGGTGACTTAAAAATGTCTTTTTAGGGTTACCCCTGACCCTAATTTTTTTTCCCACTTTTCAAAAAAAAAAAAAAATAAAAAGTCAGGATTTCGATCTCAGACTCCCATTAATTTAGAGTGAAAGATACTCTAAATAAAAAAATCCGACCTACGTTCACTCTGTTTTCTTTGCCAATGTAACCCTAAACAGACATACTTCCTTTTTTTTTTTTTTTTTGGGGGGGGGGGGGATCTTAGTTCATATTAATAGATTGAGAAATGGGATTTCCCATCCATACTGGAAATCTAAGATGGTGCCTGTCAGCCATTCTTGTTTAATATATTCACCTTGGATTTGCCATTTAAGAATGGATCACTCTCAAAAATTTATATGTATATTGTGAAGACTTAAATTGCAAAATCCTAGATGACTGCCCATTATGATTCCATATAAAGATTTTAAATATTATGAAAATTTCTCTGCAGTTTTCAATACCGCTGTAAACATTACTTTTAAATTTTTTTTTAATATATTCCATTTTCTGAAATAATACAGTAGATGAAGTTCGAGACAGACTCATTGATCATATGTCGAGAGCAAGAATCAGAACTCGAATTTTATCAAATCTACATAAGAGCCATCAATACCATTCATTTTGAAATTATTTATTAAACAAAACAGTCATTTAAACAGTTATACAATATTTAATCTAATTATCCAACATAGTAAATTCATATAATATACCTGATATTATAAAACAAAATAAAGTAAAACTTGTATCTTCAAGTAATATCAATATTGGAACATACACACATATTTATATTTGCACTCTTTGCATTAGGAACAATTACTCAACCCTACAGTGAGAAAAAACACAAGTTTTCCTTATGAAATGAATATTATTATAATAGGTTTGGTTAATCTAAAGTCGGCTAAGATTCATCACTATATAAATGAAGTTAACTTTATCTGTAACTTAAAGCCCACTACCTTTCGGAGCAAAACATACAGGTTTCTAAAAACATTAATAACATAAGAAAATATATACCGATGGCCCAAGATGAGGTTACAACACCAAACATCTGCAGATTTTCTGCGTAATACATGATAACTGTTGAGATTCCATTTCGCTGTTTTGCCGTCTGACGTAGTGATAATCATCTACCGTGCGGTATTAGGACGACGGCGGGAAACATGAGACGACCCTTGGATGAAAATGAAAAATTTTATTTATTTCAATCAAATTGTTCAGAAGTGATGATACGTGTATACGTAGTATTAACGTAATTAATGACTTTTGCGACTCTCAAAATTATCGATCTCGTATTATAGTCCCATTTTAAAAAATTAAAAGCCGTTTCGGAAAGGTAATGGGCCTTAAGCATTAATTTACTTTCAGACTAAATCTATAATGGAAAACATAATACATGCCATAAATTGTTTTTTTAGATGTATCCAATTAGTAAAATGTCAACCAAATTTGATGTGATATACATTAAATGAAATTTTTTTTTTTTCATTGTCGGAACGCCACGGTCAGTTGCACTATGGTATGCCAAAACTTATAACAAGATATCAGTGAAGCGAAGTGCGATCAACTGTGTGACTTTTTTATGCAATCAACATATTAGCAATCAATTAACAGATCTCTGTTATTAAACAAAAAAATAAAAAAGATAAAATAGGTTTTAAAGTTTCCCATCAGTATTCCTACATTCTTCAATTTATAAAACATCAACACTGTTAGCCCAACAATGAATCTCAGACATGTTATTTAAAATGCTTTAAAGTCAGAATTTTTTTCTTATTTTGTCGAAACCTGCAAATTCAAAGCGTCACTTGTGACTGAATCATTTTTTACCTTTTAACTTTGACATCCTGTTTCCATTCCAGCATCACTCTTTTTTTGCTGTAGCTGAATCGTCACGTTTTCTGACAACAATTCTGACACAGAGTCTTTTCGCATCTGGTATGTCCACAATTCAGTTCAACCTGTGTGGTGTCATTTTGTCCCATCTCCTAGGAAACGAATTGAAATTTGCATATTGGATATCCAACAAATTCTAAAATGCAAAATATATAGAACTGTATATAGACAGATCTTAGGGATGCTGGCACCCATCATGTGATCAGGCTGATCTATGTCAGTTGATGGAAAGAAGGAACTTTGTCGCCTTTTCCAATAATTTCTCTCTTCCTTCTTTGAGATATTTGGTAATACAAATTGGGAAACGTATAAGAGCATGAACTTTGAAAGTCTGCATAGCAACTAGTGCACACTTCAGTTGTCAAATTTAATATGACAACTGTTTACTTATGTTTTGTTTGGATATTATTTTAAATTGATGTGCAGAACCAAGCCCTACAGATCTCTGAATGAACTTTCTCTAAAGTGTCAAAATCAAAATTACTGTGCATGTTAGTCATGTCGTTCCTAATCAATCACAAATGCAATTCTTAAAATCTTGGGAACAAGAGGAACCTAAATATGAAATTTTACAGAGATACCCTTCCTACAGTACATCTTTGTAAATAGTAATAACCAACTTCAATTATTCAAAATCCAAGAATTCTGCCATTCAGTGACTTGTTTTACGATCAATTCTACAATGCATCCATGGGGAGCCTTAGATACGAAATTTTTAGTCAGATCTTAATGTCCCTTACTCCTGAAAACAGCTGGTAAGTTAACAAGACAAAATATTTACGACTTTATGGACAGACAGATGATTATGGATGACAGACATTTGATTAAAAACATATGAATTTGAATAAAGTTTTTAATAATTGAAAATGACAATTCTAGTATTATTAACATGTAGCAGTATGTTCAAGCTTAACAAACTCAATTATTTATTGAATATTTTTCACAGTGCTGATATTCTTGCAATTTTCTTTCTCTTACCTGCTGATTCTTTGTTTGAGCTTTTTTTGTAAGTGACTTCACATTGTCCATGAACTCGTTATAAAACGGCAAAGTGTATTGAAGGGGAGCTAACCCTGGTATAGCCAACATGCTTCATCAGCCATGAACGCTGCCTTGTCGGAGCTCCTGCTGCCAAAACAGCTGGAAATAAAGTTTTGAAAAAAATGGCTTGATTTATCATTAATATTCTAATACTGCTACAAACATGGTCTTCACAATATAAACATACTAAAACATTGATTAATGACTTAAAACCACTTGATGTAAAATTCACAAACACTAATTTGAAAGTGCATGCATAATATATTGATAGATTAATTGGTAAACCAAAAATGATATATGTAGTAAAAAACTCAAATAAATTACTTAACAAGTATTAAATCTACAAAACTCTTTATCTCGTTATTAATTACTACAAATCCCATTTATTAAGAAAGAGAATTAGAGGGATTTTCAACATAAATAAAGCGAGCTTTCAAACATAACCAATCCAACCAGTAAGACCATCCCCTATAAGCGTCCCTTCCCTTTTGAGGCAGTCACAATTATTATACTTATCTCAAATTTAATGCAGACTGAAAATTATGATTACTGCTAAGTTTACCTTTAGATTGCTTTTGCAAATTGACTAACTTTCATTTTATGCAATAATTCTATATTAAGGCAAGTCACTTATTTGGTTTCTATTAAAAGTTACACTCTTATTTGTTTCAATTTTGAAGCACCATGGGTGCTCATTGGTAAAGTTGAATAGCGGCAAGAAAACCAAGTCTAAAGCGTTATTGGCCTTCCAATAATTCCACGTATTAATAAGGTACGTCAAGTTCTGTTAGTTCTCATTCTGACCATTAAAGTTAAAGAAAAGTTGAAAGCATTGAAAGCAGGCTGCGTGAAATGTTAACACCGACATAGTGAGCCGGAGACGTTTAGAATTCCCATAACTTTTAAATTAATTTCTTCGTTGCAGACAGATTTGACGAGAGATTTATTTTTCTATTTCATTAAAAATAATTCTGGATAAATCACACCATTTTTTACAACTTTAGCCTCCTTGGCCCGATGTATTTAAATACAGTATCATAATCTATGAAATTGTACAAGAAGCGTGTTGCTGACCTATGCTTTCAGATTCATGTTTGAACGGCATTTGGAAGTTAGGCAGCTCCTTAGATGCATTCGACTTGCAGTCTCGCACTGTCTTCTCGCTGTTACTCTGAAACATCTGTTTCCCAGGCGAGGTCGAAATTTACCTCTCTAAAACGAAATGTAAAACAATATTAATGTATCTGTTTCAACTCATTCATACTTGAAGGACCATTTAAACCCCTTCTAACACTACAGCTGGAGTAGTTTATTTAGAATTTCAGGGTGAACGAGTATATAATAGAAGCATCAGTTTCAAGCATGATTCTAAAAGTGGGAAAACACAAAAATAACAAACAAAAAAACAGTCAGTACTGCTCAGTATTTCAGACTAGATTAATTCAAATTGTAAGCAGATTGGACCAGCGTCCAATTATGTTGACCCAGGTAGCTTCAGTCAGTAGAGCACTCGCTAGATGTTGGGTGGGTCCTGGGTTCGAATCCCGTTCTAGCCACTACATTTTCTCCTGTCCTGTTACAAATTGAGCTAACTATATAACCTATGGTGGAGGTGTTTGAAGTTCTTCGTATGTTTCTGAGGCGAGTATTATTTGGGTTGGGGCAATACTTCTATTTCTCACAAAAAAACTGTTGTAAAAAAAAATAGATGGCTGTTTTTTGCCGGCAACCGCTTTTAACAGAACCCTGGAGGGTCCTGGGTTCAAATCCAGTCTGGCCTTATACATTTTCTCCTTCCTGTTACAACACTAAAGGAAATTCATGGCAATAGAATAAAGGATTGATTATGGGACTCTAGGAAAAATTAATAAGGATATGACTAAGTGGTTCAAAAACAGAAATTATTGTTTGCTTATTGAATTAGCTATGTATAGATATGTATATAAGTAAAGAAGAACCATTGTCCTTGTGATGATTCCATATACATAAAAAAAGAAAACACAAACTATAAATACAGTTTTTTCCACACTAGCGCTTCTCGCTCATGCGGTCTTTCAGGGTTAATTCCTTTATTGTAAAACTTACTCAATAGTAAAAGACGTCATAACGTAAGATTACGTCATAACATGGTACATAAGATATTTGAATGTTCTGGAAGAAACAACAAACATGAGAAAAATAAGAACTAATGTAAGTTACTCTTGTCCGTTCTGGAATTTAACACAGGTTTCATAAGTTGAATTGAAATACATTTCTTATTTTTCTTTTTAAAAGATCTGAATTAACTTTGATATATTGTAAATACAAAGTTATCCAATAGCACACATATGACAATGTTCGTTACTGTTAAATATCCGAGATGATCTGTTTTTGTGTTGTTGTCCGGTTAATTGTAATCCCTTTCTCAATTCCTCCTGTTCGACCAATCTAAAAATCTGAGCATTTTTTAACAAATAAGTGTGTATTTCTTTGTATATGTATATATGGTTTAAATAAGGTTATTTATTGTCATACAATTTTAAAAACTGCACCATGCAGCCAGTCAAATTTATAATTTCCACGCCTCATCTTTTAGGTAAGTGGAAGTCTATATCTTGTTGTTACCTGCTTTAACATAATTTGTTTTGCAGTGAGCCATGTCATCTTATTTAAAATCCTAAAATTGATAATCAAATGAAATGTATAAATTGCAACTAAAATCTTGTCATGGCTGCAATGAGCTACTACATTTGAGTAGGAACTTTATCAGGAGATTATATACTCAAGTTAATCCCACTTCATTAATTTACAGAGTTCGTCAGAGTGGACATATTTCTTTTTCTTTCCTGAATGCATTTGGTAGTTCTTCTTGATACCATAATGTAAAAATTAATCGAAACTAGTTTTTTAGATCAATAGCAGCATATGTTTTAACAAAAGAATATGAATATTTTATTAAAATATATCTAATTACCTATTAGTGAATTTTTTGACTTCCAACCTATATTATATACTACACGAGTACAGAGAATCGTGTTCTTATAGTAACATGGGCATTCTTACTTCGCTCTCTGTATACTGATACGTCTATTATTTAGCAAAACTTGTAATGGAATAGTTTGGAACCTGATCTGCACACAGCTTGGCGAGGATCAGTTTGCAAAAATGTTTCTGATTGGCTGAACAATGATATGTGGTAATGTATGTGAATAGACGTAGCTATCTTATATATATTATTAGTAACGAGGCCCTTGATATATGTACACTATAATATTAATGATTATACCAGTACAAGAGTTCAACTATTCTGTCAAATAGTTATTAAACCCCGCAGATGCATGGGGGGGGGGCTTAAAAAAACCCACCTATACAATTGTACAACTACCTTAAATAGTTTGTGTTTATAGGATAATATATGGTGTCATGGTCCTGTCTAGCTGATAAGATGCGTGTGTATTTGTACATGTGTTAGCTGTCGTGTATAACATGTATTCGTATCGAATGCCTGTGTGTGTTCCGTCTTTGTATTGGTCGATCGTGGATGCATTATTTTATAGTCAGGTATCTATATAGGGTTTATGTCATATTCAGCACGTGGTACTGAGGATTGAGTTCTGAACCTTAAAGGGTTTTGAGATAATTAGGAAAGCAGAAGGGGGCTGTTTTATAGGTATAAGTGGTGTAGGTTTTAGGTGGAGTATGGAGGGGTTGACGGGGGATATTTTGTAAATATCATGTGTAAGTCTCATTGTTGTTGGCCCTAGTCTTGTGTATATATATCGTTTAGATATGTAATTATGTCTGACAATTAATATTGTTACTGTTATAAGTATTGTCAAGTTTTCAATCACCTACAGGTCAAGCAAACCCCTAACGCAGGGTCGAACCACAAGAGTGGACCGCGGTGTAGTTTGTCGGTTATTAACAAATCTCTTGTTCAACAAATATGTTAATATTTATTTTTATATAGTACAATGCAATATTGGGTTATTTATATATCATTATTGCTATTTATCGATGAACAGGACCGTGAACTTCTGTGACACAGAAAAAGAGTAATGCTATGAAGGAATGAGATGATCTCTGATAAATCTCTGATTAAAAATGCTTCAAATTTATTTCCATTATCCAGTTTTATCATTAGCTTTTCTTTGTCGCTTTTCATTTTTTTTCGACTTGCAATCAATCTTTTTGTATAACCCAACATTTCTTCCATGTCTTGTGATATTGGATAATATCAACAAAGTTTCCTTTGCGCCAATTTTTCTCTCGGAACATTTCTTCTTATCGGAGCTCATCTGGCGTTTTACCATCAAGCCAAATGTTATCTGAAGGGCGTCATCGGCAAAAATCCTTAAACGACGGGGTACAATTCATTTTCGCTGTCCCCATCTTTTTATCAGATCGACTTTTTGCCGGCGAAATGGATTTTTCATCCACCCCAAATTCAGATAATCCACAGATGGGGCCCGTGTGCCATTCCTCAGAATCAATTAAGGATATGCCGGTATCAGCTTTTGCCAAGAGAGTCGTTAGGAAAGGTATGGTCAAGGAATTGACCAAAAATAAGTTTTGACTGATTTATGCCACTATGCAAAATGGTCAAATCATGAAAAACATTCCTACAAAAAAGAAAATATTTCATTTAGAGGAATTTATATGAATTACAGTCTACGGTCTTTCAGTAAAATTTTGTGTTACAGCTACTAAAGATTGTTTTTATTTACGTCATTTAGTCTGACATATACGTCCGTAGTTTATCCATAAGGTAAATCGGGTGGCGGGGGGGGGGGCGTGGGTGGGGGGTTATAATGCAGATGGTGCTGCATTCATATGCCTTAAACGAAGAAATTACAATTGGGATAGTTTATTCCACTTTCTTTCTTTCTCAGTATAAACCTTCTGGTTTGGCGAAGTCAAGTGGCAAAAAACTTGTGTCTTAATTTTGGTAAATAATATAGCCAATCAAAGGATATATAAGTGAGAAGGATTGTGAGTTTGGAAAATAGTGCAAAGAACTTTTGTAGTTTGTGCACTGACAGTTGGTTAGGCGATGAATGATTTTATTTAATATCTGCTCTGCCCAACTTATGATCGATGTACAAATTTAGCTTGTGGTGCCAGACTTACCGTTTCTTTCTGAAGGAACATTCATTTCATGAGCTATCGGTAGCTTTTTAGCAGAAATTTAAACATTTATTCTCCCAAATTTTGTCCTTTAAAGCAAGTACTAGAAACATTGTGAATTTAATAACTTTACATTGGTTTTCTTTTGGACTTTAAACACGAAGTATTTGTTAAGAAAAAATGATTATCCTGGTTCATAAGGCGTCTCGCGTGGTGTTTAGTAGTGGTAAAGAAACAGTGAACAATCCTCTATAATATGTTTCCACAGTGAAAAAAAGGACATGGGTGCTAGATTTGAAAAGGGCACCTTGGACCAATAAATAACCTCAGAGGGCACAAACAGGTTTATCGAGACTTCCAAAACAAGGGAAAATCTTTTAAAACTGTCTTGTTGTTTTATTATTTGTCATCGTATTATTAATTATTATGGGTAAAAAATGATTTGGGAAATGGAATATGCTGATCATATGATCATGACTATATTAAATTCACAAGAAAGTAAAAATTTTCATTTATGTTAATTAAAAGAGTGTGAAAAACCACAAAATTACCTTTAAATTCAAATCAATTACCTTAATATTTATTTGTTTTTTCGAAATATTAGAAATACTGTATTAAATTAATAGTTAAACATTGCTTCACAATAAATGGATAATTAATTAAACAATGTTCTAAATTTAAAGCACTAAATTAAGAAAATACAGATAATTTTACAGTAGTATTCATAATGTTATTTAATCTGAAGGGAACAAATTGATTCTTTTTAATTGAATTTATTTTAATTAATTTTGCTATATGAATAATTTTTTTATTAATATATTTTCTAAAAATAAAGTTACACCGAAATTATAAGAAAAAAGTTTTCTTTTTAAAAAGGTAATATTGTATATCTGGATCACATACAATATACCCCAAAACGGCGGCCATTACGATTTGCAAAGCTTATTAATGCCATCAGATATACGATATGCTTTATTAACATTAAAAGTGAGTAAATCATACAGCTGTAGCAGTATTTGTAGTAATGCTCAATAGCTGTATCTAAACTTATTGAAAAGTCTGCAATGGATTTTTCTAAGCTGCCAACGTGCTTGACTTCAGCTTTACGTAATACCATCAGACTGAAGTGACACGACAAGCCAAGGTGGACAAAATTAGCCCAAGCTGCTAATTAGGGCCTCTTTTGTTACATAATTATCAGCCATTGCCTGGTATTGTCTGGTGTAGTAAATTTTGTACGGCGAACAAACAGGGCAGGCGTTAGGTTATAGGGGCATGCGTCGGGTAAAAGGCATGTGCGGCGCCATGCCTAAACGGGCTTGGGGAACACTATCTCACTAATAATCCTTGAGCCAATTAAATTATATTGTCAGTTTTATAAGTTTTGAAATATATAGGTAACTCAAAACTACAAATGAATAATGAATATGTGGAAACAAAATAAAAGTATATTTCGAAAAATACATTGAATGTAATTATTTTAAATTATCCTCTTCTAAAAAAGTTTTTGAAATTAATGTTTAATTTTTAATAAATGTTGTTTATGGTGTTTTTTTTTAAATTTTAATTAAAGTTGTTTTATTGTTTTTTTTTTTTAAGTGTCTGATTGGGACCTGGAGCAACATATCAGGGACGAGATATCTGGTGTTGATCTTTTCTCTTATAACAAATAACCATATTCAAACCCATAAGCGCCCGACCTGTGTTATTTAAACATATGAGAATAGAGCCAAATTTGAATTTTTAGCCTTCATAAAACTTGCACGAAAATAACGCATAATTCATTTCAAATAAGAAATCTAACAGTTTTCATATTTTCAGTCTGCACTTAATTTGAGAGTAAAATTTGGGGTTAAAATTGGGGAAGGGTTAATATAGGGATGGGCACTTATTGGGGAATAGAGACAGTGTTTCTACTATTTAATTTTTCAAAAATTCCCAGTAAGTCTGTAAACAATTTACATTTTCGACTTCTCCAAATCCGCTGAAGCAATTTCATTGAAATTTTGCACAAACCTTTTAACGCATAAGGACAATCAAAATTGTGAATTATATGACTCCCCCCCCCCCACCAGGGCGCTGTGGGAGGGGCCAAAAGGAGAAAAATTGGCTAAAATTTCAAAACTTTCTCCACTCACAGATGTGGTAGAAAAATACAAGTAATGTGAATTATATGACCCTAATAAAACACATTTTTGAGCTTTATTTGGTCATTTGAAATACGAAATGAGTCAAATGTGGTCAGAATTATCAGTATGAGATGGCTATTAAATCCTATTAACAAATTTTCTATGACTAACCCCCAGGGGCCTTAGGGGCGGGGCCAAAAGGGCTCAAATAGGCTAAAATTTCAAAATTCTTCTTCTGAAATTCTGGAACTGGTAGAATCAAATACTCATCATAGATGGAAAGTTCTTAAGGTCCTTTACAAATAATGTGAATTATATGACCCTGGGGTCTCGTGTTTCCCCCTGGGGAGGGGGTCAAGTTTACTATAGTATCTATAAGAAAAACGCATTTATGAACATTCTTTGCTTAGTTTTCATAGGAAACAAGGACATAGTCATTCAGATCCCCCGCCAATGGAGATATCAAAGCTGAAGTAAGTTTGATTGTGGAGACTTATGTGTATGAAAAAAAACAGGAAAAAGGAAGTTGAGCTAAAGAAAGATGGAGTATAATTCAAGTAGAGCGGGGCTGCAATTGTTGAATCAGGTATACAGCCTTGACATTTATATTAGACTATATACACAAAGATGGATGGAGTTTTGCAAAGTAACATTTACCATTTACCATGATATTTTAAGCAATGTTTCCATGGTAACGGAAAAAGTGCAAAAGATGAAAACCTCAAAATAGCATAAGGTACTACTAGACCATAAGACCAATGTGTCTATGAAGTTTCATGCAAATATCTCTTCTGGTTTTAGAGTTATGCTCCGGAAACGAACCTGGTACAAAAATATGATATTTTCAGCAATGTTTCCATGGTTACGGAAAAAATGCAAAAAATGAAAACCTAAAATAATTAGTCAATCAGGGTTAGAATTATTAGCCTGAGATAAGATTTCAATGTCATATCCGTATTGGTCCTGGCCGACCCCCAGGGGCCAGAGGGCTGGGGCGAAAAGGGGTCAAAATGGATTAACATTTCAAAAATCTTTCATCTGAATTCGCAGATTTGATGGAACCAAATACTCTTCATAGATTATAAAGTCAAATTTATAAAATCACTGACTGACTTTGAGGGCATGATGGGCCAATATATAGTGGAAATGTCTTTGTTTCATTCTGTATATGAACTCAGGTGATCGTAAAGACCCATATGGGCCTCTTGTTTTTTTTTATTGGCCTAATGTAAAATAAAACCAAATCCACACATTTCTGTGTATATTTATTTAAACAATAATTGAAATTAAGGTACATAAAAAATATATCAGAAATATATATAATATCTAAAAAGATAATTTGTGCATAAAAATAAATTTGATTATGACAAAATTAATCTTCATTGTCAGGAATTGCTTTGAAGATGGATTTTATGCAGATATAGATCACATACCTTTTGAGATTGCTATATAACATGCAAAATATTTCACACAAATGCAAGTAATTTATATACCTGTAAAAAAAGTAAAACCAGAGAAATTTCCTCTTCGATCTTTCAGAACACCAACATTATATGTCTTTGGTTGATCAAATATTTACAAAAGTTATTGAAAGTCATTTACCCATTTACGCATGGATTCATCACCTGCCGCCATTTTCGAATTCACACACATGTGTAAAAATAACACTACTAGTTGATCGGCACTTTGAAGTTTGATCACGATCGTAAGTTAATTTTGCCAGGCAAATGTACGTAAATTTGTTTATTATTTAGGTTCAAAATTGCAGACACAAATTCAATCCTGTTTAGATTGTATTGCATTTGATATCGATCATTTATCTGTTTCTCAAAGAATCACATGTCGATCTAACGTAAACAAGAATCTAATATTTGAATATTTTTTGTTATTAAACAATTAAAATCGATTTACAACTTCGAAAATAATTACTTCGTTTTAAGTGTAAATAATTTACATATTTATCAAGTAAACAAAACGATATCTATTTGCCTGTTCACATACATATGTGTGGGGTCAAACGTAGGTGCAAAATGTCATCTCCGCCTATTCGAATACTCAGGTTATTTGAATATTTTCTTCTGGAAAATGACTTATTCAAATAAACGGAATCCTCTCTATATACCTTCTAATCTATCCTTTTTATAAAATGATTGGGCCCATAATGTTAAACAATAGTTTAAAGAGAAACATAATAGAAATTCAGTTAAAAATTATAATTAGATATTCAAAGGTTCTTGTAATTATCTCCCCTTTTTAAAATTATATGGTATTATAAAGTATCACACTATCTTGATTTAAACATTCAAGTACAAAATATTTGAATGAGATTTATGTATCACAGCTTAGTCTCAAACATCGTCGGTTAAATACCAATGTAATCCACCTGGGTTTTGTTCTAAACAGAGCATAGTGGAGTTTATAAACTGAGTTTCCAAGGGGGAATTTTGTACTAAATCATAGACCTCAACTCGCATGCAAATAGCAAGAAATTTAGCACAGCTGCAGTTTTCTCATAAGAACAAAATTACACATCAACAGTATTATCTACAATTACAGAAATATTGTCTTTTCAGTTTAACACACTCTCGTACAACTAGAATGAATGGAATGCATAAAAAATAGATATTGTACATGCAGATTCATATAATGAAAAGGTGCAAAGGGACGTAACTCAGGTAGGCCAAATTGTAGTTCTATCTCAATGTAATTAAAATACAGATCCTTATTATCACTACGTTTGATACGAGGATCTGACAACATCCCATTAGGGGTCACGTCAAGATGACCTTTGGAAATGGCACTGCCAGAATCTTTACTGGGGATGAAAAAGTTTGAAAAAGATATCTGAATTATTTTCGTGTACGTAGTCATCTCGCCCGAAGTGCACAACAAAGCTAAATGTGGAGGAAATGCTGTTATCAATTGACGTAGCAATGTGTAGAAAATGTCTTAGATGTGAAGTACACATGGTAAAAGGTCATCCGAACATGACCCTTTATGGTATGTTGTCAGATCCTCTAAAATCTTGAAATTAAGGCCACTTCATCACTCTTCAGGTGATAAACTTTCAAACAATGATATCAATTCAAAGTATTAATCATCAACAAAAATGTATCGTTATCTTAAAATATTTGAGCTTCGTTAAATAATATGATTAAAAGATTGGTGTATCTGTATTACCACACCAACTTTTGAACCATATATGTTACTTAGTAAACAACATTCATATTTGCAATAAATATTCACAAAATGCAAGTACCATGGACTGTCACCAATCTAATTAAATTAGATTAAATTATTGCTCCACCACGATGCACAAGGTTACGCTCCAATACAAGATCTAACAACTCCCCTTTCGGGTCAACTCAGCATGACCCCTATGGGGTCGCCTACAAAATCTTCAGTGTAAAATTGGTTACTAGCTATATATTGTATGTCCCAAGATGTTCTGTTTCTAGGCCAGGGGTCATGAAGTGGTGACCCCAAACGGGAAGTTGTTAGATCTTGGAGCAGAGCGGAATTAGTTTAATTTAAATTAGATTGGTACTGTCACTTATGTATATAGAATGTGATGCATTTTGAGACAATTACATGTAAGGGTTTTCAAAAGAACTTGAGGTTTATATACGTATACAATAATTCATTTCAAACTACTGTATAGTACAATATGTTATAAAACATGCCATGGGGTAAAAAGGTTGTGAAATTTAAAGATAAGCAATGAAATAAAACTTTAACAAATTAGATATACTGGTAATAAAAAATACAGTTTAGAAACAACATCTTGTTTAATTGAGATAAAAAAATTCATAAAAATTGGAGAAAAAAAATTCTCAGAAAACAGAAACGCACATTATGATTTTGAAACCATAAAGGTAAAACAAACACATAAAGATAAGTATGATGATAGCAAAAATTAATTAGCAATACACTAGCAAAATATAAATATTCCTAAGTTAATATACAGTCATACCTGTCTGTAGACCACCTTATGTACAGATGAAAAATTGTCTTTATAGCCAAGTGGTGTATTAGTACAGGTTGAATTGTGTTGAAATTGGTAAGAAAAGTGGTCTTATTAAGTAAGTTGTCATTATACAGAGGTGGTCACTAAGGCAGGTCATACAGGAACGGCCTGTATTCAGATTAGTCTTAATACTGTACCTTAGATTGTTATCAAATTGAGGCATATTTTATCATTTGTTTGTTGTTAAAATTTAGCCAATAAGATAATACAAATGTTGACTTTTTGTAGGTTAATACAAGAAATTGTTAAACATGAGAAAGGTGATATTCCCCGAGGCCGAAGGTATAAATAGTTTTACGCACGGCGCATGGCGCACGATAACGGACGAAACACGATGACAATAGGTTATCCCGACCTTCTGTCAGATGACCTAAAAATTTGTAAAATATTTGATACGAAAAGATAGAGGTTAAACAACTTCCATAGTAGAGACATTTAGCAAACTCCTTTACCTATACATTATACATCATTGACATTTACAAGATTTACATATGATATAGTGAACACATTATTTTAAAAATGATTAAACAATTGTTTTTTTCAAGAAAAATTTATGATGGGTTTGATTTAGAATTGCTGGTGAATTGTTATAAGCTCACCATCTGATTACAATATGTAAACAAACAAAAATTACATAACAAAATAGGACTAGCATTCTTTAAAGATTGTCATAACAAAATTTTGTTCAAATCTTACAATGCTATGAGGGAAAATACACAACAGCTAGTGGGCATCTGAGGGTAAAATCAATTTTTAAAATTGCAGATTTGAGAATTTGAAAACCCAACCCCACTCGCACGGCATTTTGTTGAAGGGAATAGGGGGTATCTGTATTGTAATTCCAGACGGGTTTCCTGGTGTCCAGCTCAGTTTGTCAGCATACCCGACAAGGTTCACCACAGTACCAGAGGTCCCCACTGGAGCCCCAAGGATCAGTTCGTTGTTCTTGGGCCAGTTCAACACAATGGCATACACCGCTGTCCCATTCACTGTTTTCTTCGAAGTATACCTGGAAAACATCAAACATTGAAAAATGATCTGTAGTGTTTTGGCTGGAAATTGTGTCAATTATGTGTTTTGGGCATCAGGGCCCAGTTTCATGAACATTCCTTAATTTTAAGGAATCCCTTAACTTAAAATTCTTCATAGGAAAGCATTAAGGATTTTAAGGAGTATTTCTTAAGTTAAGTTGTTTTCCTTAACTTCTGCCATGCTTTCTTAAGGGGAATTTTAAATTACGGAATTCCTTAAAGTTAAGGAATATTCATGAAACTGGGCCCAGGCACCTACTGTATTCAAGGGCACTTCTGTAATTGAACCAATTTTGGATTAGCTAGCCTGTCATTAAATTATTGCAAGAAGTAAGCCATAAATTATTTTGGTTTTCATATTTTCAGGAGGTGCATTTAGTTCAAGGTAAGTGAAATTGAGGCCTTAAAAAGGGGGAGGGTTGTATATAGGGATGGGGGCGCTAATTTGGTCGAATATTGTATATCAATTTTATTCCAACAATGTTAGGGGTAAAGCACAATAAGAAACGGCCTGCAATATTAAGTCTGATTAAAAATTGACTGATCAGTGGAGGAGATATTTTTTTTTTTTTCAGAATATAGTTTCACATGTCCATTTTCTACATATGGTATTTGTTTTCAATACTTTTCAGCAATTTGAAAAATATAAGAGAAATGAATCATTGCTCAGTTCTTATTCCTACCAAACGTTGGGTGTAATGGTATCATTCTGATGAGTCCAAGGTTTCGATGAGTAGATAGCCTCGCCGTTTACACCAAGCCACTGTCCCATCTGACGAAGTCTCTCCTCAAAGATAGGAATCACTCGTCCATCGTGGGTGGGCCCGATGTTGATCAGTAAGTTTCCACCACAACTAGAAAATTTAAATGTTTATTTTCTCACATATTATGTTATGATAATGCTTAAAATAAAATATTGCTTGTTTCCCCTTTCCCACCTACCTACCAAAATGGGTAGGTATTAAAAGGGAAAACGGGTAACAATCAATTTATTAAGGCTGGCCTAGCTTATTTGAATATTGCATGGAAACAGAAACTGAAACAGAAAATTCCATATTTGCCTATTACATACATGCAGTTATCTCCCTTGCCAGGAGGTATCTATTATGACGTCGTTATTTTGTGAACTAATCTCACATCCTATTCTCTAACATTTATATGACTTTACACTCACATATACATGTGCGTGATGTCACAATTAATACCTACCAAGAGCAGATAACTTTTTTATGTGCAAAACGGAATGTTTTGTAACATACTTAAATATGTCCTACAAAAGCTAATATTGATTTAAAGTCTAACAAATTATGTAAATTTTACAATACATCAAGAAAATTAATGTAGACTGTAAAATACACCATGAATTTAAAGATGCTCCATCGTTGAAAAATGGCATTTTCCGCAATCAAAAATAGGAGCAGACAAATTAATATTTTTCTTCAGTTACAAAAGTCGATTACTTTACACCATTACCACATTAAAAAGTTTAAGCTTCTAATTTTATTTCAAGACAAAAATATTAAAAATGATTAATTGGATCGCGAAATAAATCTGTTGCACTACATCTTATACAAAATGAAGTGTTGATTGCGCATGCACCAAAAGCAAAATAAATTATTTCATATTAATGTTTGTGTAAATTAGACATGTATATACACGATTAAACATCAGTTTTTGTGAAACTGATGAATATTGTTTATGCTGTGTTGGCGGTGGAGCATCTTTAAAAATTTGATTGTTGTTATTTGATCCTATCAAGATTAAGAAATCTGAATTATTAACAATACAATTAATATTTAGAGACCTTAAAGGGACAATTCAATCTAAGAGAACATTAAAATTTGTACATATATCGGGAAAAAACCAGTTCTAATGGAAATTTGATCAGTCGGTTTCACTGTGATATGCTAGAAAAGCCCATGGTGGTGAAATTCATGTGAAATGTTCAAACTCGCTCGCTGTCCGCCATTACACATTGTTACATCTTGTATGTCGAACCTTGTCCCTTGCTCGTAGAGTAATGCAACTTTTGTCTAGAACTGCTCAAATCACTCTGACACTAGTGGTTTACCTTATAAGGTGAATTGTCTTGCCTAAAAATCGTTTTATTACCTTCTCAGTGGTTATGTAGTTCATTTGTTTAACGTGTGTGACTTTGGCTCGGATATGGGTTAAGCGTACATACTGTACTTGCTTAATCGTATTGATCAACGATTTGTAATTACAACGGTATCAATTAAAATACCTAACAATGACGTGAAAGTCAATATATTGTGTTAAATGTTCCATAAGAAATGTAGAACAATACATTTCTGCCAAATTTTGCTTCTTGGTTATGTAAAAGAATTATCCTGAGTGAATTGTCCCTTTAATTAAAAGTTACCTGACAGTTGAAGCGATGGTCTTCACAACTTCTTCCATGGTTAGGTAGCTGTTCAGCTGAGATGTTCTACGATATCCCCAGGAACCTTTGTCTATAGTCATAGCATTCTCCCACTTGTGTTTCTGGAGAACTCCTGTTTAAGTATATATGCAACAGCTGAATAACAAGAAAACATGAAACACAGTTGGAAAACAATAATTTTTTCAAGTTTCAAAAGAGATCCGTTGAAATTCACGAAACATCAACACAACTTCTAACCAATTGAAAACCTTTCAATTCTTTTCAATTAAAACTTTTGCCACAAAAAATAGTACAAAAACCTTGATTCTTTAAACTTTGATGATTCAAGATTCATCCAAACACCAAATGTATAATTTTTCACCATTGAAATGAGTTTCAAAAAGACCTTTGATATTCGAGAGTTTGTATAAAATGTAATTTTCTGGACAAGAAAAATTTAAGGCATGTCTCATGCCTTTCAAATTTCTTTTTTGCCCTTTTTTCATAACATCGTCTGATTTTAGTTTTTGTGCACATATTACTGCACTGGATTATAAGCCAGGGGGAAAAGTAGCATCTTATAATCTGGAAAATATGGTAATTAAATACATTACTTCATCATGTGACTGTAGTTCTACTTGTGTTTCTATTACTGAACTAGTGTTACCTGGGTTGAACTTGTCGTGACAATTCCAGAATCCACCATGGGCACATCTAGTGTTGCTTCCCCATCGGTCGTTAACCAAAACTGTGTCCTTCACTGGGCTGTACAGAATAATTTAATGATTAAAATCATAGCTAGTTTCTAAGCAATTTTATAGCTTTTGGAAAAAAATTGTGGTATGGCTTTCATATTTTGCTTATTATGTGTTAGCACACACTTCTCTAAGTATCTGTAACACTACTGCAAATGTACTATAATATTCAAATTACTATGTACACATGTAAAGAACTTGTATCTTTTCCTGTTTAAGATATTCTAATTGAAGTATTTTCTTATAAACAAAAACAACCTTTGGGCTTCATTATATGAACAAATGTTAGCCTATAATGAATTTAAAACATTTTTTAAAAGAAAAATATATATAGGGATGTACATAATGTAATATGTATACATCTCATTTAGGTTTAATAATGAGGACATATTTAATTTCATCAAACCAATGAAGTTGTTCTTTTTCAGTCGTGATGATACCCACCTTTCGTTGTAGAGCCAGGCTATAAACTCTGTCGAATTCCAGTAAGTATCCGGGGCCTCCCAGTCTCCGTCGGACCAGATCACCTCGGGTTTGTAGTTGTTCACTAGTTCATACAATTCAGGCATTGTCTTGGACTAATGGAAAAACAACAAAAATTATTGATATCGGATATTGATGTAATATACAAATTATGAAATACATTGTATCATTCATTAATTTAATTAATTACCATAGGCAATAAAAGACTGAAGGTATCTTCTCTTGCTTTGGGGTCCGACTACTGTATACATGTAGTTTCTAATATTCGCCTGTGTTTTATTTTCGTGGATCCACCCAAATTCGTGAAGTTAAATACCTTGTAAAATTAATCAAAATCATGGTTTACATATTATAGCCTGTTGTTTAAATGAGGATTTCAAAGGCTACTAAGATAATTCGCAAAAATAAACTCCAACGAATAATGCCAAAAGAGTAAATCGGGAAATTTTACATCCGCAAAATTTAACATCTGTAACTATATACAGTATATAAGGGTAAATAAAATTTCTTGATAAACACAAAATGTACAGTATGTTATAATCTAATTGTCTGATTCCAGACAGGACCTCTGGTTGGATAGAGAATTTTATCCTGTAGGATGACAATTTCTCCATCATATCACAGAAGTATATATAGCTGGTCTTTCAGACTGAAATGGCTAGTCTGGAGTGCTTAAAAAAAGTTTTCTTAAAACCTAAGAGGCTCAGAGGGTCTGTATCTCTCATCTAGGTTATTTTAATAATAATGGAATCATTTCTTCAATATTTCTAAATGTTCACATGAAAATAGCCGAAACCTCGGCTAAATAGTATAATAGCTGATATATCTATATAAAGTTGAATCCAAATTGATTAAGTTCCATATCTATACAGCTAGCTAAAGAAATGACTTTCCTATTGATACTAGCACTTCCTAAGTAAAATATTCTTGATCAAAAAATACATGTCAATTTTGAATTTGACAAAGTGCTGTATCCTGTATATCAATTCTTACCTTGACAAAATCCTGTGTTCTGTATCTATTCTTACCTTGACAAAATCCTGTGTTCTGTATCTATTCTTACCTTGACAAAGTCCTGTGTTCTGTTTCCATTCTTACCTTGACAAAGTCCTGTGTTCTGTTTCCATTCTCACCTTGACAAAATCCTGTGTCCTATATCCATTCTTAATTTGACAAAGTCCTGTGTTCTGTTTCCATTCTTACCTTGTCAAAGTCCTGTGTTCTGTTTCCATTCTTACATTGACAAAATCCTGTGTCCTATATCCATTCTTAATTTGACAAAGTCCTGTGTTCTGTTTTCATTCTTACCTTGACAAAATCCTGCGTTCTGTGTCTATTCTTACCTTGTCAAAGTCCTGTGTTCTGTTTTCATTCTTATCTTGACAAAATCCTGTGCCCTGTATCCCTTCTTACCTTGACAATGTCCTGTTTATCAATTTTTACCTTGATGAAGTCCTGTGTCCTGTATATCCATTCTTACCTTGACAAAATCCTGTGTTCTGTTTCCATTCTTACAATCTACCTTGACAAAATCTTGTACCCTGTATCCCTTCTTACCTTGACAATGTCCTGTTTTTCAATTTTTACCTTGACAAAGTCCTGTGTCCTGTATATCCATTTTTACCTTGACGAAGTCCTGTGCTCTGTATATCGGCTATCCATTCTTACCTGGACAAAATCCTGTGCCCTGTATCCATTCTTACCTGGACAAAATCCTGTGTCCTGTATCCATTCTTACCTGGACAAAATCCTGCGTCCTGTATACATTCTTACCTGGACAAAGTCCTGTGTCCTGTATCCATTCTTACCTTGACAATATCCTGTGCCCTGTATCCATTCTTACCTGGACAAAATCCTGTGTCTTGTACCCGTTGGCTTTGTCATTGAGATAAAGAGGATGATAGAACTCAAACAAGGAATGATAAATTCCAAAATGTAGACCGGGCTTCTTCCTCACTGCTGTGGCCAGCTCACCTAAAGTATCAAAAATGTTTGTAAAAATTCATTTTATTGGACTTGCACAGCATCTAAGTACTGAAACATGATTACCTACGAATAGTTAACTAAAATTAGAAATACAACATTTTTAGCTTGAGAAAACTGTTGGTATAAATGGATCTTAGAATTCCAAAATGGACTATTCCAACCTTTGAACTAGATGAATCTAATTTCATCTTCAGGGGTAAATAGGTTAAGGACACACTACTATTTTATGGAAAAGCTTGTGTTATATTTTACAAGTTTGAGTTTTCTCTCACTTATAGAGATATATATCATATTTTCCCAAATAAGCGCCTCCGTCCATATAAGCGGCCCTCCCATTATAAAGTGCAATATTCTCATGCATTCTACCCCAAAATTCCAAAATATACTATTCAAGCCTTTGAACTAGAATAATCTAATAGTGTCTTCAGCGGCCCTCCCCTTAAGAGCCATATTCTAACTCTTACTAAACTCGTGTGAACATTAATCTCTCATAGTAAACATGCACATTATTTCCTATGAGAAGCATTTTTACATCATGATTCACACGAGACAGACTCTCAAATTCATGTAATAGGGTGCATTGTTAAATCAAGGTGATCCCTGGGGGAATTGCTAATTACAGCCAAATAGGGTATATTACACCTACCCACAAGATCCTTTTTAGGCCCGACATCCATTGCATTCCAGTTCCATGAGTACTTGGAAGGCCAGTTAGTGAAACCTTCATGGTGCTTGGTAACCAGGACAATATATCTAAAAATCATAGAGTTACATGTACAATATATATACTTTGTATAATAGTCACAGAGAATTACATATAAAGAGTGTTGAATTCAGTAGTTCAGGTCTAGAATTAAAATACCATCTCATACTACTGTATATTGGCATTACAACTATGACTTATAAATATCTTAAGGCGCCACTACCTTTCCTAAACTTTTAATTAAAAGTTTCAAACTACAAATAGGAGATTACCTAGCGCAAATTTTTTGAGAGAAATTAAAGAATAGGAACCTACATAATAATGAAAATTACAAAAGATCCCTTCAACACTTTCTGAGAAGCTGCTGTGAAAGCAGAATTGTTTGTAGACATAGATTTGCATACAGACCGACCACAGATTTGGTTTGGTGACTTGTCTAACTTATCATAAGATTGCTTAACTACACACATTACTGACTTATTACATGTTGGATCTACTTACTTAGCACCTGAGGCACTGAAGATATCAGCCCATTGATCTGGGTTGTAAAATTCAGCTGTGAACTTCGGTCCAAAATCAGCATAGGTAAAGTCAGGTGGATAATTCTGCTTCATGAAGTTGATAACGGAGGGATTTTTGAAAGTCTTCCAGTCATACCAGAACCATTCATTCATATAACTGGGTACAGAAAACACACCCCAGTGGATGAAGATTCCTATCTTTGCTTCGTCATACCATGGTGGGAGGGGTCTGGAGTCCAGTGAAGCCCAGTCGGGTGTGTATTTAGTGCCACTGATCAACCCAATACATGTACACGTGAACAGGAGTAGGGCGAGGTGGTGAAGAGACACAGCCATGGATGGAACTGCCAGAAAAATATCAAAATATAGAAATTTTATAACATTAAATTATACTAAAAGTCTACCGAGGTTATACAATAAAATAGATCGATTGATTTGTTACTAAGAATAGATAAATTTGCAATCATATTTTTTATAATTTGCATATTGAAGAATTATCTGCATGAAATTCCTAGGACAAAACGCTCCTATTGCAAATTTAGTAAATTGTTCTTTATCTTGGAATTAATTAATTAATGCAATCTATGAATAGGATTTGACAAAAGTTGAGCTTTAAACGATTAAAGCTTCAGTAACAAATCCATACTCCAATTGAACTACAGTTTGCCAGTTTGCGTAACAATGACAATGTACATGTAATTATAAGTGTAAGCCAGTGGTAAAAACGAAGCTGGTGAATAATTGATGTAAAAAACGGGTTAGGCCTATGCCTGGATCGATCGCAACTTCATGTAATCAATTTCTATAAGTAATATGGTCAACTCACATCTCCAAGAGACTATGTTGAATTAAATGCAGAAGGCCTCTGCAGTATTCAGCAAAATAGATTATGCAACAAACAACACAAACAAGTTCATTCACTGTTTACATTTTATGGATCCCTCACGTGATGGAAAATCAGTGTCAATGAGATGCTTGCATTATTTCCGTGAATCTCCGGGATTTTCCGGGCACCTGGCGGAAATGAACGAGGTACACTTTCTTATTCCCGCTTTGAAAATATGCCTCTTTGTGATTTTCACACCAAACTTTATGGTTTTCTAGATATTACAGAAGAAGGTATACAATGCCAAAATGTTCGCACAGTTGCGGCCGTTTTAAGCACGCTGAAAACGTGAAATAAAAACAATGTTTGTACTTGAATATTTAAGCATTATTCTCAATATCTTTTGGAGTTGTAACGTCATAGAAGAAAAAAACAACAAACAAACAAACAAACAAAAAAACAGAAAGAACAAAGTTCACAGACGCGAAGCATTTCCGTCCTTTTTTTGTCTATGACTTCATAACCTCAAAAGATATTGAGAATAATGCTTAAATAATTCAATTCAGATAACTGAATCAGGTACTAATTAGGCATACATTGCCATGATTTTACTTTTACAATATAGAGTTATCTTATCCAATTTGATTCGCTTTGGCCAATAACTGTACAGCTTTTAAAATTCCACGCGAAAACGTCCTGTATATGTGTGACGCAACCTTGGACGTATATCTCACTTATAAATCCTTGATATAACTTTAAAGTGAATAGTCGGGCAAAGAAAACCAGTCTAAATGCGTTCATTGGCCTTCCAAAAGTTCTCACATATTAATACGACGGTCAAGTTCTGCTTACGTTTCCCAGTTCTGACCATTGAAATAAAGAAAAGTTGAAAGCATTGAAAGCGAGGCTGCGTGGAAATGTAACCGCGGACATAGTCAGCCGGGAGGACGTTTTAGGATTCTTATACTTTAAATTAATTTCTACTTACGCAGACAGATCTTGACGAGAAAGTTTATTTTTCTATTCCATAAGAAATTATACTGGATACATTCACGCCATTTTTACCGACTGTAGCCATCCTTGCCCGACTGTTCACTTTAAGCTATATTCAAGAAATTCAACAGATATATCCAGACAATGCAGAATCGTCAACATTGAGATAACCCATTCTAAATATCTGGTAACATAGCCTTAACCTTTTTTGAAATTTTGGAAAAGATCTGGAAGCCTTTGACATTGAAACAGCACACCTAAGCACAAGGTTAAAAAGCAGACAGATGGGAACTGATTTCTTCGATTTCTTCTGTTATCTTCGCCATGACCAACATAATTCTGAAGCAAATTTGGATTTTTTTTCTCTTCTTGCATGTTTTATATCTACTTGTTTGCGGTCGTCTCTTGATCTGACTAGCGCCGCCAAGTGTTGTATGACAGTCGAGGGACGAGAAACCGGATACGTACGACGTGACGCAGGATTGTGAAATTCTTAAATGAATGAATTTTACCATCAATCATGGTTAGAGGTCATCAATTAGGGCACAGAAATTTGACGTTCTGTCATATATATAGTATACATATATAAAAAAATACCCCTGCATACTATATATAGTATATAGGGGTATTTTTATACATGTATACTACTATTAAACCATAAAGGACGTCTTTCCATTAACAAAGAGGCAAAGAAACCCGATATTTACGGCAAGGTCCTAATTTTCGTCCTGCTAAGTCTCCTATTCTCGTAATACACTGAGATCTATATCAGATGTCTCCAATGCTGGCCGGTCCCCTCATCAGGTGGATCCTCCTTCCTTAGACGTTTCGGCGCTTTCCACGACGTCCTCCAGAGGTGCGCCTGCTGGGTTGATCAGGCCCAACCAGGGACCGGTCGGCTATCGCATCCACTTGATGTTATTGCGGGTAGTTGTCTTATTTCTGCCTGTTCATCGCCACGGCAACGATGTCTGTCCTTCTGCCATTCGTCACCTTGTGGCTAGCACTGTTGCTGGTGACCAATCCATTTCTCCTTCCTCTTCCTCCAGATACAACTGGAAGCAACTTCTGCCTGCCTGCAAACCGCTTCTATCAGGTTCCTCCGGTCTGCTCTGGTTACCCCTAATAGGCGTTGGGCTCTCCATACTGATTGGCCGGGGAAACCCCTGCATCCGACCTCTATCGGTATGCACCATGTCTCTTCCATCCTCGATGTTGGCATTCTTCCACCAGCTGCTGGTATTTCTGCTGCTTCCGTTCGTTGGCCTCCACCATCTTGTCTTCCCATGGTACTGTTAGTTCCACCAAGACTACTTGCTTAGAGCCGCGGGACCATAACACAACATCGGGGCGGAGTGGTGTTGAAGCCACCTCTGCTGGGAAACCCATCCTCTGCCGGATGTCTGCCCTCATTTCCCAGTCTCTCGCTGTTGCGAGTATCCCACGAGCCTCTACGCTTCCTGTAGCCTGGGTTCCAGACTTCACAAATGTGACAAACTTTGGCCCTTTCGATATCGTCCGCTTTTTCCTCCTTGCACGGTCTAGGCTTTGCTGCTACCTCCTTGAGGACCTGGTAGTGGCGCCATGTGTATCTTCCGTCTGAAAGAACTTTGCACCATTGCTGACATTTCGATGACTTTTTTGACACAAAAATATTTCAATCGGGGTGGAGAAAACCTAGATAAGATATCATCCCAGTTGTTTTTTTTACATTTACGTTTCAGATTTTAAATAAAGCCTCCCCCCAAAAAAACCCAAGAGGCCCAGAGCCTGTATCGCTCACTCTGTTTTTTTGCACAATTGGAATCCCCACACTATAAGGATGCTACCATTGTATTGTGGGTGCTGAACCATGCTTAGTTTCAGAGAAGAAGTCGTTTATATGGAATAGCCAAATTGGCCCCTTTTACCCCGCCCCTCAGGCCCCCGGGGGTCAGCCCCATCATTTGCACATTTGAAATCCCCACCCTATAAAGATGCTACCATTGCATTATGGGTGCTATACCACCCTTAGTTTGCAGAGAAGAAGTCGTTTATATGGAAAAGGCCAATT
>SAYR01003018.1:3598349-3647873 GCA_004382745.1 Argopecten irradians irradians
CCATCATTTGTACAATTTTCAGTTAGTAGCCCATAAGGATGCTACCAGTCAAATTTTGTTGAAATCCGATCAGCAATTATGGAGAAGAAGTCGATTGTTGACGGACGCCGGACGCCGGAGGACGGACGCCGGACGCTGCGGTATCCCATAAGCTCACCTCGGTCCTTCGGACCAGGTGAGCTAAAAACCAAAACAAAACAAAAAACATCCTTATATCATTGACCCCTGAAACCTTCAGTGTAGCCAATAGTTTTTATCTTTGGTGAATATTTTGATGACTTCCAGACACAATCATAAACACCTTTGGCAAAGTGTACATAACTATGGTGACCGAGCGGTTAAGATCATGACATATTACCACAAACCCACCACCTCTGGGTTGTGAGTTCGAAGTCCATGTTGGGTACTTGCTAACTTCCTATATGTAGATTTCACTGTCAGTATCGGTTACTTCCCTCTGTTTCACTCCGTCAGTATCAGAGTAACTTCCCTTCGCTCCGTCAGTATTAGAGTTACTTCTCTTAGTTTCACTCTGTCAGTAGAAGAGTTACTTCCCTTCGCTCCGTCAGTATCAGAGTTACTTCCCTTAGATTCATTATGTCAGTATCAGAGTTACTTCCCTTAGTTTCACTAAAGTCAGTATCAGAGTTACTTTCCTTCGCTCCGTCAGTATCAGAGTTACTTCCCTTAGTTTCATTATGTCAGTAGAAGAGTTACTTCCCTTAGTTTCACTAAGTCAGTATCAGAGTTACTTTCCTTCGCTCCGTCAGTATCAGAGTTATTTCCCCTTCCCTCCGTCTGTACTACACAAGATAGAAAAGATATATTGAGAACAAACCATATTGAGAACAAACCAGATTAAATTTTTAAGTGAAAGTAAAGTTTATTGATTTCAAACATGTTCAAGCATAAAATATATTGTGATTAAATAATCTGTAATAAATTGAGCATCATATCAATTTGAGTACAATTCAAGAAATTTTCTTGCAATAAGTCTGATCCAAATATGAAAAAGAAATGTAAATATTATGCTCATACCAGAGTATTTTTCTTATTGGACTAAAAGTGTTTGGTCCCACAGGGACCTGACACAAATTTCTAACCATTAGTATATATGTATTATAGTTATATAAATACTGTTGGTTAGAAATTTGTGTAGCTACTGTTGTAGCAGAAAAGATATCACCTTCAGAAGGTGATATCTTTTCTGCTACAACAGTAGCTAAAATTTGTGCCAAGTCCCTGTGTTTGATCGATTTTATTGGTGCTAATCATTAAATAGTAGTCAATAGTTAATAAGATGACACTTCAAAGAAATTTCCGAATGAATAAAAGTAAAGATAAGTTTAATTTAAGTTCAGACTTGCTCTGAGTATAATATCACACGTAAATACAAATACATATTGTATATAAACATTATATATCACACACATATTAAAGATCGTCACAACTTTTCATAACGATAAAACTTTGTGAATTTTGAACAGACTACATGTATATTGCTCCTGTGAAGGCACTGGAAGAACCAGCATAATAATTTATTAGGAAAATTCCATCTGATCAAAATAAATATCAATATGATTACTCTGCACCATAAAGGATCTGACAACATCACCTTTGGGGTCATGTTCTGGTAAACATTACTCCATGTACTTCAAAACTGAAAACAACATTTCATATTTTCATTCCACCATTTAACAATGTATGGTGTGCTCTTTGGGGGAAGATGACTACATAGTGCATGAAAATTATTCCAACAGCTCTTGAAAACTATTTCGGCCCATAAAATTTGAGATTGTGGAAGTAGCAATTTGATGGCCAATTCAAAAGATCACGAGAATGTGACCCCTAATGGAATGTTGTCATATCTTCTATGAAGTAAAGATATATGTTTTGTAAAAAGATTTGGACAAATTCATTGCAAGTGTATAAAAATGAGAATCTATGTTTACATATTTTATACACAAGACGTGCATGATAATTAGCTTTGTAATGCTAGATCTACAAACCTGATGATAACAAACTACTTGTATATAGCAGCTTCTCAACACAAATGCTTCTTATCGGAATTTTACTAGTAGTTGAAATCAATGAAGTCATATGATTGTCTGTCACCTTATTCAAAGGAATTGCATGACTAGCTGAACAGACAGGATAAGAAGCTCTACAGTGCCTTCACGTAAAATTTGTTTACTTATTTATATAATTAATTTTTCTTTGTTTTCATACCAAATCTGGCTTTCTGATTGGTCAATATTTTTTTTGCATACCACTATGAAAAGAAAATCCGAGAATGGCGCGAAACCCCGACGTTACCGTGACGTCACTATCGAGACATTGACGTTATGTATTGATTCGGGAAAAAAAATCCCTTGAAAAACCACTATAATGTTACATTTACACATACTTCATTTCATCAAATAGAGTATGAAATTAATTATAAGTATTGATGTCACTATTTTTTAATTTTATCGGGTTATGAAAAAAAAAATGTTTGCAAACTTATGTGAAAATCTGCTACGCGGATTCACAGTTTGCAAACAAATTTTTTTTCATACCCCGATACAATTAAAAAATACTGACATCAATGCTTAAAGTGAACAGTCGGGCAAGGATGGCTAAAGTCGGTAAAAATGGTGTGAATGTATCCAGTATAATTTCTTATGGAATAGAAAAATAAACTTTCTCGTCAAAATCTGTCTGCGAACGTAGAAATTAATTTAAAGTATAGGAGTCCTAAAACGTCCTCCCGGCTGACTATGTCCGTGGTTACATTTACACGCAGCCTAGCTTTCAATGCTTTCAACTTTTCTTTATTTCAATGGCCAGAACTGGGAAACTAAGCAGAACTTGACCGTCGTATTAATTTGTGAGAACTTTTGGAAGGCCAATGAACGCATTTAGACTGGATTTCTTTGCCCGACTATTCACTTTAAATACAAAATTAATGCATATGGACAGGCTTTTGAAAAATTTAGGACCAAAAGAATGCTACACAACATGTACGTACCGTAATTACAAACAAGTTAAATGGAACACTTTCAAGATGAAAGTGATTTAACACATTACACATACAATGGAATGTTCAAGTTAACAAGATGGATTTCATATATTGTAAAAATGTTAACAAGCAAAATAGGTTTTTATGAAACAAAATCCAAGATTTAATTTACAAATAGCATCAATATACAAAAAAAAATCATTAACAATACAAATAAAAAGTTTTTTACTTCAACACTAACACTATATTCAAATACCATAAATTTTTATTTTAAAGAGTTGTCAGTTCATATGAAAGGTTTTGGAGAACACAAATGTGTAAGAAAAAATGTACTTTTGCTAATGTAAACAGCCTAATTTGTCTACAAGAATTCAATAAAGAAAATCACCCTGTAAATAAGAGTAAAAGGAACAAAGAAGGACATGGGCCACTAGAAATATAACATTTGATATTTCAATATAAATGAGTTTTTACAATTCTCACCCCCTATTTCTACAACGCGAATCATAGATGACTGATCAGCTGATTTATTATTCGATGTATATGTCATGGTTGTAGTTCAAAAAATATTTTATCATGTTTAAACTCTTTATATTGGTTGAGTTCTAGCTTATTTATATGACGTTGAAACTTTTTAAGTGGATAATATGTGTTAATTTTTATACAAGTTCAATTCATTACAGAATCCAAATCTTATAAAAAGAACATGTACAACCTAGCTTAGCCACATTTGAATCTCTTAGCCACATTTGAATCTCTAACAAATAATGCAAACAATTTAACACACATAATAAACACTTTCATTTTGAAAATAGGTTAAGGTCATTTATCTGAAGATGGAGAACTGTTAAAAAGTAATAAAGCATCTCTATACAGAGGCACTCATTTAAGCACCTTCACAGTTGACTAGATAATGTTGTGATTTAGAAAGTAAAATTTCTTGCTGTACAATTCTTATCATAGAATAATTGCCATTTCTATTGACTTGGTATAGAATGATTGCATAGAGGTAATTAAATTGAAATTGGCCTTGGAAATATTTTCAGGGCATGTAGAAAGGCATAATCATACGATCTAGAAAACTAATTAAAGTATGAACATTTCAGTGAGGTTGACTTGACAATCAATGCGGCATGTTACAATATGCATTCAACACAGTACACAATCAAAATGGATCTACATTGTATATTTATATCATATACCATATTTTGAGATTTAAACAATACATAAAGTGTATAAATATTCACAAACTGTATTAGAATAAAAACAAACGGCTTTGAAATACTAAGTTTTATAAAAAATAACTTCCAATTAATAACATGTATACATGTATAAATCTCTTCCCCTTGACCTCTTTCCCCTGACCTCTTCCCCCTGACCTTAACACACCAGATACCATGATGGTAACAGGTCAATAATAATACAGGAATGCAGAAGTATTTTAATTGTATTTCAACATGACATTATCAAAAGTTCATTTAACAATTTAATACAGAAAAAGTACGTTCCACCATTATCATAAATGATACATAATAGCAGAACCTCATAGTTCTATTTGTCAGAATTTTTATAACTCAATTCCATTTATTAACTTTTTACTCCATCAACAATTGATTTTTAACCCCATTCTGAAGATGATATTATTGATTTCTTAACAAAACTTGGGAGTCTATATATTGGTGGGTAGATCGTTTTGCATTCTGATCTATCAAGAGTTACACGTCCTTCTTTCGTTTCACTCCACCAGCAAAGGGAAGTAACTCTAATAGATCACAATGACAGTGGGACAATATAATTACTGTATATAACTAGAATGTATATGTGGAGAACACAAATATCATCGATAACTCAATATAGGTTTTAAGAGTACCTGCTATTCTCTCTCCATAACAACATTATCATTAAAATCTCTTTAAATACAAGAATTTCCAAACCTAGCTGATATGACTTCGTTTTGTAGCAAACACCTCAATCTATACTAATAAGTAATGGCATATGACATGCCAGCATGTCAGCTGAGATTTGATTTTTCTATAATATCGGAATGTTATTTAAAAGCCATATGAAATACAAATGTATATAGAAGAAGAAAAAAGAAAAATATAGAATAAATAGCAAAAATATAGTATAAAAGAACTAATAATCACTGTCTGGCAATTTAAGAATATGAAAAAGTAACAAAAGCAGATCAAATCAGACGGTTATTGCACAAGAAATTCTGAAATATAATTTATATTTTGGAAAAATGCTGAAAACAAACAATATTGACATGTGTATATTGTGTAATGACTAAAATAGAGGTGGAAGAATATAAAGGAATGCTGTAAAAAAACTCTAACTTATAATAGTGTAGAAAAGATTATAATTCTCCTCCAACCCACCGTCATTCAGCCTCTGCTATCGACCTCGACAAGGTATCACATAATCATCATTTTTTCAGATTTGTAAACTTGAAGACCCATGCATACTGGCATGGCAGTTTGCCGTAAGGAATGGGTGGGATCTCTACGACGACTCCTGAGATTGTTCCTGGCACCCATTTCAGCTCCCCTGGGTACCCGACCATGCTTACAGTTGTGTCGTTGGCCATGTCTGGTGCACCGAGCAACAGTAGGTTAATCTTTGGCCAGTCCAGCACAATGGCGTATACTACTGTCCCATTCACAGTTTCTTTCGAAGTGTACCTGGAAAACAATGAATATAGGGGACTATGAGATCTTTGATTTGAGAGAAATGAACAAGAGCTGTTGGAGAACAGCAAAGCTCGCCTATTCAGAAGAAGTTGATGTTCAAGTATTTACTATTTAAACATGGAAATATGACAAATTAACAGACTCAAATTGGTTGTATTATCACGTTCAGCATCCATACACATTCGGAAAATAAAATCATAAACATTTATGATGACTTATGCTTAAACAATCGACAAAATAGAAACTTGCTCAAAAACTTTAACATGGAAATATGACAAATTAACAGACTCAAAAAACCCCTAAAGGGCCCATAATTTGGTTGTATTATCACTTTCAGCATCCATACACATTAGGAAAATAAAATCATAAACATTTATGGTGACTTAAGCTTAAACAATTGACGAAACAGAAACTTGCTCAAAAACTTTAACGTGAAATAGGACGCCAACGCTGACGCCGGGGTGACAACATTAGCTCCCCCTATTCTTCGAATAGGCGAGCTAAAAATGATATTAAGTTAAAGGTATTGGTCTAAGAATAGCTTGTAAAACCAGGTAATTACCCAGGTCAGAATTTTCATGACTTTAAATATAAAATTTTGTGGGTTTAATTTTTTGCTGTCTGGCTACAAGTATTAAAACAATTTCTCAACATTTCGAAGATCGCTGCAAAAATGTCCCCCTTCTAAAAAAGCCAGCTATATTGTATAGTACCTATATGCCCCAATATCATGAGTGAAGGTTCTAATTTAAAATTCATGCATTTATCTAAATTTCTTGATTTTTGCTGATAAAAACCATACCAGACTCCAGGAGTGAGAGTATCGTTCTGGTGAGTCCATGGTTTTGTGGAATAGATAGCCTCGCCATTCACATCTAGCCATTTTCTCATCTTCATGAGACGCTCCTCAAAGACTGGAATTACACGTCCATCATGGGTGATACCAACGTTGATCAGCAGGTTACCGCCACAACTACAAAACAATCAGTAGGCACTTTCATTCAGTCAGTCATATTACATAATGGCAGTTGAAATTTGTTCAAACATATATTAATCAGGAAAGCGATTGATACTATCAGCAAAGATAGGAAATTTTAGGTCTACTCCAGCAAAATACCCATTAATATTTCAACTTGATATTCCAAAAAGAAGTTTTGTTCTCAAATATCAACAAAAGAATTTTAAGATTTATAAATCAATTTTACAACAAAGTAATATACATATACTAATCTAATTAAAATTAGATTTGTAATTCCGCTCAACTACGATACTCTATGAAACGTTCCAATACAAGATCTAACAACTCCTCATTTGGTGTCAGCATGATCCCTAATGGAGTATCGCCAATGACAACTGGTGCGATTGATTCTCTCGAAAGAGCTACAAATACCCCACGCTAATTGAATGTTCCGATTCTAGGACATGCTGAAGTGAATGAAAGCTGTTAAATTTTAATTAGATTGAGTTATATATGTATGAAAACCTAAATGAACAGAAATCATTGATTTGGTGTATACCTAACGGTGGAGACCAGGTTCTCTATCAGTTCCTCCATGGTGTAGTAATCCCTGAGTGTGGCTTCGCGGCGGTATGCCCCGGCTTTCTTGTCCATTGTCATAATGTTCTCCCATTTGTGCTTCAGTAGGACTCCTGTAGAAACAAAAGGTACCTGTGAGGTGGGGATGTTACTATCCAAACTTATGTATTTGACATGGGTAGATGAGCAGTTAAAAATCTGAACTAGATCCCTATCGAAGCTTATTACATACAGAGAGAGAGAGAATCACAATTTCTTTTAAATTTGTTTAAATATCACTATTATAGAAGAAAAAAAATACCCATTAATAATAGTAGATTTGTTCAGAATCAATTTCTTATAATTAGGTTAAAAATGTCCAGCTTTTTAGCATAAAACGACTGAAATGAAGCTGTAGACTAAATACTTACTGGGGTTGTATCTGTCTTTACAGTTCCAGTAGCCGCCGTGGATACATCTTGTATTGCTTCCCCATCGGTCATTCACTATCACAGTGTCCTTCACTGGGCTATACAAGACAAATACAGGCATATACTCAGTCATACATACATATATATACAGGTATATACATACATATACTGTAAACTAGCTGTAATAGATAGGTATAATACAGGGCTTTCAAGATACCAAAAATATGTGGGTAAAGCATGATTGACCTTCCTGTGATTGTGACATTACAAAAATCATGTCAAAATATGACTTCACAATCACCCAAAGACTTTTTGACGATTAATTGTACTTTACCACACGTCATTTTTGGATCTCAAAATTCTCGTATAACCAAAGAAAAACAAATACCACATCCAAAATATATTAAACATCTTGATATGCATGGCACACACTATTAATGTACGAGTCAGCAATATCAAGGTACATGCAAATTTTCATCTACTCAGTTGAGAGTTTTTTAATTTAACAATTTGAATCTGCCAGTTTTTGGCTCAGAATCTATATCTTCTCTCAATCAAAAAACCAAAAGTACACCTAGAACTTTGGTTTGTTTATTTTTACGTCCTATTAACAGCCAGGGTCATGTAAGGACGTGCCAGGTTTGTTGGTGGAGGAAAGCCCGAGTACCCGGAGAAAAACCACCGACCAGCGGTCAGTACATGGCAACTGCCCCACATGGGATTCGAACCCGCATCCCAGAGGTGGAGGGCTTGTGGTAATGTGTCGGGACATCTTAACCACTCGGCCACCGCGGCCCCACACCTAGAACAGCTACGTCATCACACCAACCTTTCGTTGTAGAGCCAAGCAACAAACTCTGTCGAGTTCCAATACACATCCTTGGCGTCCCAGTCTCCGTCCGACCAGAAAATCTCAGGCTTGTAATTGTTGACCAATTCATACATCTCTGGCATGAGCTTCTCCTTAAGGTACAGAAAAATCAGATAAAATCAAAATATTTTAAAATCAAGATAATATATTGACGAAATAATTACATTACATCAAAAGAGTTAGGCTGTTTTTCTTTTTTTTTTTTAAATTGTAAGCTTTTGGTTTGGTTTGAGAAGGATCTTATTAACAATTCATTACAGAGACCAGTTATGTAAGGCACAAAATAATGGCATTACAGTGGATAAGAACCCGCAAGGGCGGTAACTCTGTAATAGAACCTGCAAGGGAGGTAACTCTGTAATAGAACCTGCAAGGGAGGTAACTCTGTAATATACAAATACTGAATACAAAATGAGATAGTAGTTCTATGAAAATAGTAATTAGTGTTGGGAAACGGTTGTAAAATCATAATCAATGATAGGTTTAAGACAACCTACTAATTATCGATTTTATGGATACCATTTACAGAAAACTCTCCTTCATTTATATATTTAACCGAGAAGTTTCTCTAAAGATATTTAAAAAGATATCCTATGAACCAAAAATGCAACAGTACAAAGAAGTATTTTTTTCTGAATTAAAGAAAGTGTTTATCTAACTTTATTTGTCTAGGACATTTTGAAATGTGGTTTTGCTTAAAAAAAATACACATAATAAAACTTCAGATCAGTAAACAATCAGCACAAGTTATCTCCCATTTTAACAATTGATTACTGACTTTCATAATCAATGGTCTTTAGGAAATTCATAATCTATCGATCATCAAATTAAAATCGAGAATCGGTCCAACACTAATAGTGATATAATGACAGCAGTAAATACCCTGTCAGTACCTTGATGAAATTCTGTGTCTTGTAATGATTGGCTTTGTCCTCTAAATATAATGGATTAAACCACTCGTACAGCGAATGATAAACTCCAAAATGCACATCACCCCTCTTCCTCACAGCTGCAGCTAGTTCACCTGTGAATTTAAAAAAAGAATTGAAAACTTTACAAACATTTATTTTGTTTTAAGATATTTGAATAAAGAAAGTTTAAACTAAGACGTATAGATTGAAAATTAGATATTTGATGAAGTTTTGTGTATGTGTAACTTAATTACCAACAATATCCCGTTTTGGTCCAACGTCCATGGAGTTCCAGTTGAATGAAAACTTGGATGGCCAGTTCGTAAAACCTTCATGATGTTTTGTGGTAAGGATTACATATCTATTAAAATATAAAAACATCACTCATTATGACCAAGCTGAGACATTAATGCAATTCAAAAGGATTCATGGTATTGTTTAAAATCAGTGTATCAATAGCTACTGTAACTGTTGTAGCGGAAAAATATCACCCTCTCAACAGCAGTTAATTATATAATATATCAATTGATTAGAAAATAAGCTCTCACCCCCTTAATCCAATATATTATTCATCGATATATTGATCTAGACATTACTTTGCTGAGTATGGACACTACATAAAGCTTCAATTATAAATGTATCTTGTTTTCATTGACCTCTTTTATGTTTGACAGACATCGCAAAAGTTGAAAAAATGGCAGGACATCCGTACTGGCAAGGACTGTGAGTAAGCCGAATCAAACAAGATTTTGCCAGACTGAATATTAACGTAAATTTTTGAAGTAAAATTAACTTCCTGCTATCTGTATCTAGGCAGCTGTTTTCAAGATTATCTTATGGAGTTTATGTTTTGTCATAAGTTTTGCCATATTTGGTACCTGCATAATATTTCAGACTGTCAGTCCAGACCAGATTTTAAAATAGGTGGTCTGAGTCAAATGTTATTACCTAAATCATCATTAGAAAATATTTGTGTCTTTTTGTTAACAGTACATATACTGACACGGATGTGTAGAGGTATCCCAAACTCTGATTGATTTCATTTGCTGATGATTCCTCCAACTACACATTACACAATATTTATATAAGTCATTGACGTTATACTTACTTAGCACCAGCATCACTCAAGAACTTTGCCCACTCATCTGGGTTGAAGAATTCAAATGTAAATTTTGGTGCAAAGTCAGGATAGGTAAATTCTGGTGGATAATTATGCTTCATAAAATTGACATAAGATGGGACATTTGCCTTCCATTCATCCCAAAACCATTCACTGCCAAAGGAGGGGACAGAAAACACTCCTACATGGAGCATTATTCCTATCTTTCCTTCGTCGAACCATGCCGGCAGTGGTCTGGTATCCAGTGAAGCCCAGTCGGGTGTGTATTTAGTGCTACTGATCACTCCTATACATAAAATAATGACCAGCGACGAGGCGAGGTGATGAACCTTTGACATGGTCACGCTTCTGCAAGTGCTATACTATATAGTTGGAGTAACGTACTATCTGAAACAGGAAAGGAGAAAATGTAGCGGCCACTCCAGACCAGATTTGAACCCGGGACCCTGCAAACACTAGCCGATAGAGCTACTTGGTCATCGATGATCGATCCAGTCCAATCACGCTACAGTAAATTACGATTTTCAGGTTATGTTATGTCAACAATGTACATGTGTAAAAAGAGTGGGTTGGTGTGGTTTGTACATAGTGTAAAATACGGACTCTGTAGCTCAACTGACATTTGACCTTCTATCACTATATAAAAACATGACGGCGAAACGTTTTCTGCAACTACAGGTAGGCCTATCTGTTACCTGTGTTGCAACTCAACGGTAAACAGGTAAAAAACCTTTTGTTGACACTTGCAAGGTTTGTTTACATAACACTGCTGAATACGTACGTAAATTGAAAGTAAAATGCATGCACGTGCAATGTATGCTTTAAAGGAAAAGTGCAATTATTCACACTTTTTCACAATATCACAATATTTACCTGTGTCTTATCTCAAATCTAAAAGCAGTTATCGATCACCGATCATCACATGATCAAACGCATCGAACGGAAGTTATGAATTGAAGCAATCGGATTGCACTCTGGGAAATTTATTGTCAATCGATGTCACAGAAAAGCTTGTGTTAACGCACTCGGGAACTGCCGTCATTTTCCGTAAACAGTCGGAATATTTCCGACAAGCTCCGGAATTCGTGTTCAGAGGTTGTGGTTGAGGTTTTTTTTTATCGTTCTTATACGGTGGCTGATTTATGCCATTTCGTCTTTTCGGCGAAAAGACGAAAATTAAATATCTTAATTCTCGTCTTTTCGTCTTTTCGCCCCGAAATTAGCGTAATTGCTAAATAGGGCGATTAGAACACAAATTATAAGATATTAATGAATTTAAAATGTATCGATCAAGCTAAAAGATTTGAGGAATGGTGAATCTGTTAGTTGCACGTGACACATGCCACGTGTGAGAAATCTACGTAACTGCCGTAAACATACATGTTGACTTATGTCTGTTTCATAACTTAAGAGAAGGAAGACATTTTTATTTCCGTCACAGATATTCTGTTTTTGGTCAGCTGATTATATTGGAAGGTGGTCTATCACGTGAACGCTTGCAAATAAAGAGCAATAACACTGAGCTTCTGCCGAATGAATATTACATTCGTCGGATCATTAAAAGCGTTTGAACTGCTTGATTACATAACGAGCTGACTTCAAACCATCGCATTCACGCTGATGGGAGGTTTTACAGTGGGTAAAAAATGGCGGCAACAAACTGAAGCTGTCAGTGTGTAGGATTGAATTTTGAAGATTGAGTTTTCTTATATTTTCATGTACGTGTTACAATGTACCTTAGAAGTGCAATATTTTTTGCCACTGTTTCTGTATCAAAACTAATTAAGCTGTGGCAGATCTGTTTATTTCCAAATATTAATTACATTTTGCATGTAACGAGCATTTTCATTGGCAATTTACATTATCAGCCCATTAAAGAAAAAATGGCGTCGCTATTTGTAACGTCGCTTCTGATTGGTTGAGGTAACGGCGTGATGATTTCAAAGACAAACGTGTTCCTTAATTCATTTTGAATATTGAAGAGACTATCTTCTCAGATTTTTGTGTTATATCTCCAGAATATAAACATCTATTTAAATTACTCAAATAACTTGAATGTATAACGTGGCCCGAATAAGTGCGTACGTAAGGATACAATTTGTTCATGTAAACATTGGCGGACTTCCTTTGACATTCCACAAAATCACATGTCAATGTTTACAAATAACACATGTACGAAAAAATACAATAAATCAGATTTTAATTTTTAAAGGTGTCATTGCTATTTGACCTGAATTAAATAACTGAAGTATAGGAACTATTTTTGTGATGTCATGGAGAAAAGAACAGGGTCGCGATTAAGCTATAATCACATCAACGGCGCGCTTTTTCTGAATGGCTGTTGTGCATGGATAAACATGACGGCAGTAAAATTTTGACGGCGATTAACACACGGTAAAAGATTGTGTCTGTCGTTCTGGTTGTTTTTATTGTTCAAAGAAAATATTGTGTAAATATAAGGATTGACCTCTTACTTTGCTTAAAGGCCGGGGATGGGGTTTAAAAGGGAGACAATTTGGAAAAATGGCTAGAAATACAAAATTGTGGCAGCTCTCACTTCAGAGAAAAAAATTTCATTTAATATATATTTTTTTCTTGAAAACATAAAACTTCAATTTTGTCAAGGTAGCTTATATTTTAGAAAGGAATTCATATATGCTATTAGTTTTATGAACAAAATTATAAATAAGTTGCTTTGTCAATTTTTGAAATTATTAAATAGGATCAGGTGCCTGTCAATCACAGTTTGAATTATAGCGGAAGTTTAAAGACACACTGTTGCTAGGGTCTAGGCTACGCATGCCGAGTAAACAAATCACTGTACCTTATCTCAGTTTTGGCGGGGATTATCCTGAAATTCAGACAATTTAATACACATAAAATCCAATTAGCAGAGTAAATCAATTAAATTTATATAATGTTTCTGGCACAGAAAATATCCCCAAAATGTATTAGGATGGTAGCATCAACAATTAGGTAGCTTATACATGAAGTTTACAAATCCATTGGAGTGTTATTCCCAAAGATGTCCCATGTATGCTACATTTTCGGGACTAGTTAACCAAAAGCGCAAAAGATTTACAATACAATCCGGCATTATTTCATGACGATGATAAACTAGTTTTTTGGGTTGCAGAGCTGCTAGTTTTCTTTAATCAATATATCTCTGATCACGGAATTCATTCCTATGGTAAAGGAATGTCCAAAATCGCCTGTACAGTTTCTTCCTTCTGATATAATTTCTCCTGTCTTTATTATGTTGTGTTGTTTCCCACCAAATCTGTCTGTTTCTTTCCCTGGTTATACATAGTCTGCAATGTCTACACTCTGGTTCACCTTTGTCCTGTTCAATTACGAATGACACTACTAGCGTCACAAAATGTTCCATGTCCTCTCCAACTGCCATTAATGGAACAGTAGGTAAATTGTACGTTACGCAATTTACCTCGTGCTCCATTGGGTTTATCATCTCATAAACTAAGCAAAGTAAGAGGTTAATCCTTAATTATACTATCGGTCACTATTCTAGGGGTGACTATCCATGATCATTACATACATGTATTCACCCCTGGACTATATCAAAGGGAAACTGGAGGTATTTCAGATGATCTGATTTGTTTAGTTTTGCATCCTATTAACAGTCAGGGTCATGTAAAGACGTGCCAGGTTTGATAGTGGAGGAAAACCAGAGTACCAGGAGAAAAAAATCACTGACCGGCTGTCTACAGATGGCAACTGCCACATATGGTATTCACGACCCAGAGGTGGAGGGCTTGTGGTAATATATGTCGGGACATTATTTTAACCACTCGGACACAGTAGCCCCGAGTTTACAAAAAAATCTGTTTAGAAGAAAAAAAGCTGTCAACCACAGTGTACCGTTATATCTTTGATGTTCATATGTACATCAAAGGATCAAATTAAAATTAAAAATAAAATCAAGGGGTGGATATGTAAGTGATAATAACAACTGGAGTATCAAGGATGTCCATGTAGGTACATACGTATGATAATACATCTCTGCCATATTGCAATTCATGGTCAAAAGCAACTACGGCAGCCAAGAGCATTCAGTAGGTCCTACAATACTCTTCCTGAAAGTATCGAGGAGAGTATCGCACTGAATATCCTTGGCTAGCGAAGTTGGGTAAAAAGTTCTATCAGCTAGTCTACCTTGTATTTTTTATTAGGTTGAATCATGGTGACACTAATTTCCAGATGGCCCGAGATACCCTGACACCAGACTTAGACATTATGACAGATAGATGTCTGGTGTAGGGCCAAAGCGCATTGCTATATCAAAGGTGGAACTCGCCGACACCGTTTGGTATCGTGCCAGGTCAGGGCTATACCTTTTGATATAGCACTGCGCTCTGGCTCTACGCCAGACATCTATCCGTCATAATGTCTAAGTCTGGTGTCAGGGCCAGAGTATCTCGGGCTAAATTCCAGAGAAAAAGAGACATTGTGCAGGGAGTGATCCGAAGCCATGAGAAGAGGAGATTAGAAGATAAATTAGAGTGATGGCGTTGGGCGCGCTGGGAGTATGGACGGAAACTGGCAGAGCACAAACTGACGTCATGGGTCGATCTATGGCGTTATGCACCAATGAGAATCCCATTTTCCTTCGATCGGCATATGAAACGTTTCCATTGTCAGCAAACCTATTTCGATGAAGATTAGTCGAAGAGCCAAGTTGTTACCTGTGCCAAGTTTAACGTGTAAGACAGTGCAGATCCAGGTCTCTGCCGATGCGCGAACTGGCAGAAGTGTTCGAGGTTCAGAGAAAGAAATAGAGGTCATCATGCAGGGATAGGTAAACCAGTTTTCATCAGGTTTGTTAAAGATGGCGAGAGGGTGACTAAGACACCTACAGACACCAAATTAAATGTATTTCATTAAATCTTATTAAAACCATATCTTCGATTTCACACCGACACTCTACGCTCCAGTTGATGGCTACAGACATGTGAGCTGAGATTGAACTTCGGGGGAAAGTTGGTATTCTCGGGCGTAGTAAAGATCAACCACACTGCGTCTTAATGTGATGATATGGTCTGTCGGATCCAGGCAGATCATAGTCGTCGAACTGACTGTTCCCTGGGAGGAGTGATGTGAACAAGCCAATGAGAGGAAGATGGCTAAGTATACAGACCTCATGGAACACTGCGGGGAGAGAGGAGGACACACTTTGCTGTTCCCGATGGAGGTAGAGTGCAGAGAATTCCAAACACGCTAAGTCTAGACAACAAAACGGACTCTTGGGGTAGCCGGAACAGCATGGAAGACGACTGCACGCAGACTAGCAGAGACTTCGAAACGTGCATCCTGCTAGCTGTGGAGCCGACGGGAGGAGAATAGCTGAACCGAAGCCATCCATTGACAGGCAAACAGTTGATAGACATTGTCACCCCACCACCGAGAACATTTCTGGACAAGGCTTGAGACTGAAACGTCTACTGATGGACCCAGCTGATGGTATGTCGATTGATATTAAGCAGTACTACGATTTGCACATGCGCATAGATATTAACAATAAAAGTTGACCAATGTAATTTGAAGGTGATAATTAATGACCACTTTTGTGGAGACACGGGAACACACATTTTGTTTTAAGGCAGATAATATCCGTAATTAGTGTGTTGGTCATATTCTCTGGTCACATGTTATTGCATCTGTCATATTATAATTTAGAAGTGCAAGTGACTGTGGAGGTTAAACTTCGGACGAAATAACGGCAGTTGTGCATAGACTACTGCTTAAACATTAGCTCATATACCCCCTGAATTTCCATAATGGGCTGGTCTAGTCTTTGAGTTAGAATATACTAAATGTGTCTACAGGGGTGAATGAATTATTCTGATATGTAAGAGTTACTTCCCTTTGTACTGACTTAGAAGGAAAGTAACTCGGATAGACCAAGATGCTTCAAAATCATATTAATCATATATTTATAAAGTACACCTGGCATCTATTATCTTTCGTATACTTTGATTCACAGCCTATTAATTTCCCAGTAAGCAGAGTAGTACATTTCAAAAGCGCTTTGAGATAAAAGATAAGCCAAAATGTCCAATTTATATGTACTGCTATCAATAACGTGCCGTTGCTTGTCAAAAGGCAAATCCAAATCTGTCAGTCAATGCGCCACTCAACTACATCATTATAGACTCGTACACGTGATTTACTAGTTATCTTTTCTCAAATCGAAAAACAAATGTTAAACGAAGCTTATAAAGTGCACTGGCTTCTCATGTATCTATATTAAATGTTGTTTGTGTAGATAAGCGACTTTCACGAGTGACAGGACTGGTTTTCCTCGACGTAACCCAATGAATGATCACAAGATATTGTCGGGGCCAGCAGGGGTACTCTGAGTGCGATCAATTGGCTCCAATCAGGCCTATAGAATGATATAATTGGATGCTTCTAATATGCACTTTTGGCGTTTGTCACTGCCAATACTAAATCCTTCGTTAAGTGCTTCTGAAATGTGCATTAGTATAGTAGCGCAATCTCCTTTCAATTACATCGATGATTTATCATATGACATACATATAAAGACGAAAGAATGCAACGACGAATCTTACATTGATTTTTGGTGGAGGTTTTTACAAGTAATCTTTTTTGTATGTCAGGAACAGATTAGAATCTAGCTGTTTCCATGAATACCCGACTTAGAATATTATTTACGCTTTTACAGCTTCGGCGACGGGAATATGTTACACTGTTGACTGTCCGTCTATTTTCAGTTCTTTAAAACTCATTTATTGAAGCATCTTAAGGATGCATTTACTTATAAAAAGTGCAATACGTTGCTTTTGCACTTATATTCGACATTTGTGGCTCGCGTATTGGTGTTATAATGCATGTCAATGTGAAACGAAATATAGTACAAGCCAATACATGCTAAAAATGGTTGCTATCAGAACACTGTCGATTTTATTTAGGAATAAAACCATTTCTTTACTGCCTATATTTATTTCAAGTCATTGTGAATACTTCAGACACGATACTGTTAAGGTTCTTGTTTTGACGCGATCAAATTTTAACGTAATGATCGCCACCATATTTGAAACATAGCTCAATATTTCTACCGTTATTTCTAAGAAAAAAAAAGCTAAAAGAAAATTATCACTGAACTATTTACGTTCACATTACCAGATTCTAGTTTCTACATGACGTTTTACTGAACAAGAGCTTTTTTTCCAATGAAAGATCTGTTTTGCTAAATTATGATATTGTGGTTGAAGTAGAAGTTTAGACAACTTACTAACGATTTTCCCATGTTTAATTCGTATTCACTTTGCATAACATAGAAAAACTATTTTGAGTATGGTTTGATATAGAGTTTGAGTTCATATACAGGTTTTAACATGCTTTTTTAATGCATTCTTGTATTTTATTCATTCATATAGCTTCTCCCTGTATATTATCAAATGTCATGAGTTTTTCTGACGCTTATAGAAGCTTGCCTGTTTGCACACGTCATTTTTGTGTTTTCACTGATTCTATTGTACTTGACCTGCTGAAAAACTTACAATTACCCAAAAGTGTCTTAAAAATTATTCTAAAACGTCGTTATATGTTCATTGTGACACCCCTTTCTGAAGTGCGTTGCCAACGCGACCCTTCTGCCTAGATTTCCTAACCTAAGCAGAGTCCAGCGAGGACTTATCTTATGAACGATTTACACAACGATACAGACACATTCTAGGGTTAAAACATGAAGCAGTTGATACACAGAAAATAGAATCGAAGCGTCACAGGCGATAAAAATCAAGATTATTTCGTTCTTGGAGTTTGAATAATTTTGATAATCAGATCGAGAGGTTTAGGTAAATGTTTTCTAAAACTTCACTAAACCAGGTTTTAAAAACTTCGTGTTCTGTAAGCGTGCACATTTTAGTGATATTTTTATTTTTCCCATTGTTACAATGTAATCCGTAATCCACTTCATTTTCGCGGGATACAAATTTTAGCGAAATGTCGAACGCGAATTTAAATATTTCGCGAATAATTGTATAAAATATTGAATTGAATACACTATTACCGGAGATATTTCTTGACCGCGAATTCATGTATTACCGAATATGTTAAGATAGTGAAGACGCAAAAACTGTGTACGCAAAAAAATTAAAATCAGTTATACTCTAACAATAAATGTTTCTTCGTATATGGTTTTATTTTTGAGAGAATTGTCTTCGTTCGCTTATAAACAGACATTCCTCCAACACGAAACTGTTACTTTTCATGTTCATCAAACTCGAGGTTTATGGGGTGCCTTTTAAAGATTTGAAAATTAACGTAAGAACTAACGAGATTTCAGATAAACATGATGAATAACAGTCACGCTTTGGGGAACTTGTTTATCTCAAAAAGCTAATTCAATCTTACACACCGCAACGATCATTGGGTTCTCTTCCACATTTAGGGAAACAAACCACCACACATTGCCATATATTGCACATACAATACATTATCTTTCTGCGGTAAAATATAGTTCCAATATAGAGAGCCAATATACTGGTGTTGATAAGTTAAATAAGTAATTCAAGCGGTGAAACATGCATTGTGGCGAGATAAACATTATTTTACCACGCAAACATCATAAAGTAATCGCAGATTTATTGAACAATTAGTTTCGTGTTTTGGCTGAAACATCAAACGATTTCTTTTTTGATCAATATTAGTGTATAATTATCATAAGGTAAATAGGAGCTAGCTGGTTTACCAAGGAAGTTTTCCTTTAATTAAGTCGCCATCATTAAATCTCCATGAATATATCTTCGTGCGAAATGTATCAACATGTGCGATTTTTGACATGTGGATACTCATTTTATCGATTGACAGCGCCAAAAACATAACACTGCAAACTGTCTGAAATGACAGCGAAAAAATAAAAATAGCGCAAATAGTCTGAAAGCTGGCACAGGCGACGATATCAACGCCTACGGTAGTCCATAATGCTTTCTAGCTGTTAACGCCATTTTAACAGTTTTTGATATCTCATGAAACTGGACAGAATAAATGCATTAAAACAACCTCGATACTCAGATCTTACTATCACTGTCGTTATATCCACCCTTGGACTATCTCATAGTAAAACTGGAGGCAATTATAAAGAAAAAAACCTGACCAATTACAGACCCGAAGAGACGTTCTTTGAAGATTACTTCAAAGCAACACAGTCAACCATTATGTTCCGTTTTACAATTTTTTGGATAAACATCAGAGGATCAAATGACCTGTGTCTTCTGCTGTCTTTAGTTTAACTATGGGAAAGTCCAGGTGTGGTTTAACGACAGTGATAGTAACCCATGAAGTATCGAGATTCGAGGATGGCATTGAATCAAAATAGCAAACATTTCCCACGTAAGACCAATATATTTATGTATACAATTATATATATTGACAATTGGTTGGAAATTCGTGCCAAGTCTCTGTGGTTGTCCGTCTTCCACTTAACAGTCGAACCAATGCATAAAAGTAATTCATGACCTCCGAATCAAATGGATGCCTCCACGTTGTCATGGTAAGTTTCTTCGGAGTCGTCAACAATCACTTGGTGGTGTCTTTACACCAAGTAAGACGTAAATCCTTTTAAAAATTCTCATTAAAAATATCCAAGATGGCCTCGAGCTCAACAAACAACTTCAGAAATCACAGCACATTTGGTATAGAACGAATCAGACGCACTGATTTGATAATATGTATCTGAGAATGAAAAGCGACCAGGAAATGGAATTAAAGGGACGTGATGGTTTGTCGAAATGCATTTGATCTTATTACGGTGTATGCGTCCGTAACTGGCACGTACGGAAATGGCTCAATAGTGATTCCAATTATACGCCATTATCGGCCGATTCCATTGCCGTATTGGACCAGATAAGTGGCAGACGGAAATATAACAAATTTTCTCTTTTTTTTTTATTTGATTCAGAATTCGTGTTTTCGCCCCAAACAGGCATATTAAGCAGACAATTGATACCCGCGTTACACTATGTAGATACATGGTGTGAATGATAATGCTATAATGCCACTTAGTACCAACGAACCAAGTCTAACGAAAATTACCGAAATTAGATATTAAGATTTACTCGAATTCAATGTGTTCAATCTTAAGTGGAGATTATCATTAAATTTATTTGACGATCAATGCAGCTAACTTAAACATGTGTACTACTAGTACCTCAATTAGATAATTAGTATCAAGCTTCTATTATATAGTAATTAGTATATTCAATATAAACTATGAAAATACTACTGGATAATGTTATTATGAATAATCATATAATGTATAAATATATCGAAAAAGAAATATAAGGCAAATTGTTATCTTGGCATCCAAACCCTTTTTTCTGACCAGCAGACACAAGTACCTCTTTCAAGTCAGAAACGTGAGTGAGAAAGTGATTTCTTTTGTATTCTGTCTTTTTACTGTTATATATGTGAAAAATACAAATGAAATTAATTCAAATGACAAAAAAAAAGTCAAATTATTGCACGGTACAAAGTTATTTCCCTTTCCTGAAGGAATCAACTTTGATATCAATATTAGTATGCATGAGAAAAATACCAATGTCTCCCAGAGTACCCTGATTGCACAATATCTCCCAGGGTTCATTGCGGTCTCCACAGTTATGAAAATTGAAATGTGGGAACCGCAATGCACTCGAGGGGAGATCACTTAATGTGAGGACCGTGATGCATCCTGGGAGAGATTGCTGACGTCGATTTTAATGGATGTGGGGACCACAATGATCCATGACAGATATTGGATAAAGACGAGGATTTCTCTGGAAAAAAAAAACCGTTTAACTCTCACAAAAACATGAAGTAACAACCGATACCTACCCGCATGAGAAAATAATTTCTTTGATATGCAAATGCAGACAGTAAAAGAATTATTCCCTCAGTGATGTGTGTTGCTAGGTGTCTTCGATGGCATGCTTCAGTAATATATAGGGATTGAATGTATTTTTCTAATTTTCATAGCGGTTATGCATAGCAGAAGTTATCTACATATCCCGTGGAGCGCGTTAGTGCTACTCGGAAGATAAGTGCATAGCTTCTGCTATTCATACCCGCTATGAAAATGAGAAAAATCCATTCAATCCATATATTTACATCTGAATAATTTATGAAAATATTAATTATTGAAAGGTTATCATATTATGTTTAAAATTTTGACACCCATATACGACGAGATACGAGATTAATGCTGGATGACAAAGTCGTTCCACAAAGTCGTGTTTTCAAGCTTCCGCCTTACAGTCGACCTTTTTTCGCAAATAACAAACGATTATAAGAAGAAAATTAAAAGTTAAAATAAGATTTGATTGACTTAATACAGTAAATCTTAATTGATTCTACTTCAAGAAACACCACATGAAAGAGTACTAGTATACATTAAAATATTGCAGGGGCCTATTTTTTATTGATATGAAACTGGCGTAATGTTTGAAATCAGCTGATCAATGCACGAGAATCGTTGTATTCATAGTGTATTCATAGTGTTGTCATAGGCAAATGTTTGTTTTCGTCAGTTGGTTAATTCATATAGTGACGAAACACTCAGAAGGTAAATATAACACTCTTTAAAGGGGCAAGAGTTCCACTTTACAAAAAGACACAACACGAATATAACACGGTCTCCCAAAACACACATATGCATTTCATACACACAACTCACCGCATACATGGGAGACCGTCTTTATATGACCCTGGCCTTTAATAAGACGTTTAATTTAATCAAATAAACAAAACAATCATTATTTCAGCGTACTATTTCTAGGTAAACATTTCAACGCATTATTCACTATGAAATCTATCGGTGTTGTATTCTTCGTATTGCGTCTTTCAGTCAACGTTTTGTCCAGCAGTCATTTTTTTCAGTGCCTTAAAACAGTTCTTTCTGCTATCGTAACGTAATTTTTCCCTGTATTGTCTTTTGATGGTACTTTATTTGCCCGGTAAAGTGTTTAATGCTGTATATTCATCTCTCCTCTTTCGGTAAACTTTTGAACTCTTATTAATATTTTTTTAATATGTGGTTTTATACAGCTACTCCATGACAATAAATCCCTGTGTCCTCAGCTAGTGCAACAAGGGAATACTTCATTTAGTTTCATATTTTTGGAAATTTATGTGACCATTAAATTGCCAGTAGTCTTAACCGGTGGCGTTATTAACAATAACCGGTCATATGAAATGGAAAGAAAAACGGCGAATCTCAGAAACAGCAATATAAGTAATAATAATGTATAAGTATCGGTGTTAATGTCGTACAATACTCTATTGTTTCCATGCCATTATAGCGTACACAAAGATTTGTTTGGATTGTCTTTTATCGTTAGTGACAGTACCTAGACATGACCACTGACGTTCGTATAATGGACCAGAAAATATATGAATCCAATATCAAACTCACTGTGTTATAATTTCGAAGATTTATGCTAGTAAATGATTGAAGTATGAAGTTTGACATCTGATCGGGTGGATCTGATCTGAACTGTTTTTCACCTTTGATGAGGCGCGTAACTAGAGAAAAACAAGTTCGGTAAGGCTTCCACGTGCGAAACTCGTGTATGTGTAAACATCATTATGTATGCACGAGATTCATGTCAACCTCGTATGTGTGGCTCTTTTGTATGAATATGATATATGACGTTCGCTGCAATATTTCCGTTTCGTTGAATAAACTGTTTGCGACGTTAGCAGCGTTTTACGAAACCGTGAAAAATATAATCCTGAAGGTAGATAAAAGATTATACGATTATTTGAATGACAGTTATATTCTGCAATTATTAAAATGCTGTTGTGTCTTTAATACGCCGGGTAAAAGAATTAAATAAACAGCGAAATTAGTACAAATGTCGAGTCATGCTCAATTCGTAATGGTTTTTTTCTTTTGAATTTAGATTTAAAAAAGTGACGCGCGGTAGTTAACTATCACTGCGCCAGATGGCGAAATTGTGGAATGAATCTTCGCTTCAACTTGCATTTGTTTGGTACTGTAACTGCAATGTAGGTTATCGATATCAATTTTCTTACGCTGTACTTGTTTTAAGAAACTTTATGGTTTTTTTGTTTTTTGTTTTTTTTTGAGGGGGGGGGGGGTTCGGAAAGCGATCAGACCAGTCCCAATATCCTCTTTGACCCTGACCTAGATTTTCATCCCCACTTCAGCTTATTCTCTGGTGCGAAGTTTAAAAACGATTACGCGAACAATTTCCTTTTTAATGTCTGTTTTATCATTTTATGAACACGCCACAACCTTAGCTGTTGGGTTCACATAAAACCAAAATGATCGCCAAAGTCAGCGAAATAAATCGTGATAAAATGCCAGAACTTACGTTCCAATATCTAGTTTTCCTCGACTCCTATTGATAAAGACTTGTGTAAGAGACTATACTATTATTTTATCCGCAACATCGAATCTCTATCTGCATGACTTTACACGCAAAGGGGTCTAGCATAAAGATTTTCTATCTCTTGAACAGATTGCATTATGGTTTTTTCTTCTGTTTTTAAATTAAAAACAAATAAAAGCAATCTATCCTTAAACGTGATCAGCATCTTTGTATTGATAGGATACAGGCATGCCTCTCGGCTATCAATTTTGTTATATTTTACACTTCCCGGTATTGAGAATATAAACAACCGTGAACGCGGTTCGTCTTTGTCATGCTATATTTATTCGTCAGGCAATGGAAAACAATAAATAAACCAACTATCAGACTGCGGTGACGTGTATTTTAATTGTGTGAAGACGTTTACTGTTAACCAACTCATTTTCATGGCTACTAAATTTCGAGATTTCCGCATCAAAACAAGTTCGCAGACATTACTGTAGAATAAGTTTCTTTCGCGTTTGATTTATTTTCGCAAATTTCGCGATCCAGGTAAATTCGCAAAAGTATATATCTGCGAATTGATATCTTCCACTATTACTGCACAATTAAATTCAAATGTACGTCCATTCGATTTTTAATCAGCGAAACTTAATCTCCGCAAAAATATTTTGAACCGGAAACATTTAGTAGCCGCGAAAAAAAGTCGGTTTATAGTTACTTTCGAGCACTAAAGATTTTTATAGAATCACATTTCAATGTAAGCTTGGTATTAATTGCGTGGAGATAAATTTTCGCAAATTTACTATAATCGCTAAATCTGCTAAACAAAATCGCGTGTGAAAGGGAGCTGGTTGACAGTTATTTGTTGTTGAATATCAGCAAAGTTTCCGATTTCTTGTTAGATTATAACTATCGTATAAATGGCGTCGATGGTTTGTTGCCCGGTCATTATCTAGAAGTATTATGTAATCGGGAAGAATGTGTCCAAATGATCCTTTGTGAGAAAGCCTTGAGTGTTTTCCTTGGCTCCACTAACAATGTCATAATAACACAGTATGATGTACGGATTTCCAATTATCTTGCTCTTTAGACGTCAGAAAAACAGGAATAATAACGAAGAGAAAGTACAGGGAAAATAAGCTGGTAAGAAAAATGAAATACTGCATAGTTGTTGAATTTCGCGGGTGTAAAATTGCGTGATTTATTGCTTTGTTTTTATTCGCCGGGTGTTATTTTCGCTAATTATCTTTGTAGCATTTAAAAGTGTCATTCACACGACAGGCTATAATATTTCAAACTATCAAAGATGCTCCACCGCTGACAAAAGTTATTTTTTTCTCTATCAAAAACAGGAACAGAATGTTTAGTATTTTTCTTCAATTACAAAAATTACTTCCATTACACCATTACCACCATTGAAAAGTTTGAGCTTCTAATTTTACTTTTAAGTTTAAAAAATAAAAATTAATTATTTGCATCCCGAAAAAATTCCATAGCACTATATCCTATATGAAATGAAGTACTGATTGCGCATGCACCAAAGGCGAAATCAATCATTTTATATTATTTTTTGTGTTAATTAGACATATATATATATATACAATTAAATACCAACAAGTGTTCAAATGATGAATATCATTTAAGCGCTGTTGGTGGTGGAGCATCTTTAATTTGATAAATTTCGCTATTTTCGATAGATCCGCGAATTCAGCGAAATTTAAACCCCGCAAATATTACCGACTAATGATTACTACCAAATCTAACGAATTTATACCATTAACTTTCAGGACGTGTTGAAAGTAAACAGTATACTGAAGCATGGTATAAAGCTACCATGTTAACTGTTTATATTTTACATTATTATAAACATTAACCTAAATATATGGGGAAAACCATTGTCAAGTTTTGGCATATCTGGGACAAGGAGGAAACAACATAGAATGAGTCAATATGACATTTAAAAAAAAACATATTTTACTATAACAATATTTATGGTTCCTTTTTGTCTTATGGCTTACTAGACAAAAGTACATTTGCATCAAACATTGGTTTTAGAGTGGTAGTATAACACAGTTTTACAGTATTACAGTGCATTTGCGAAAGAAACATAATTTATCCTTTTGCAAAGAAATGCATTATCAAAAAAAGGAAAACTTAAAAGCAAAGACGTATTGGTGTTGTGTTTCTACTTACCAACGTAACACAATATTGTACAGGATTTGCAATGCATCAAATAAATGTTCACCGTTGTGGTATTTGTTACTTGCTCCAGATTTTGTTTTCGTAGATAGAAAAAAAAGTACCAGAGTCCTGTATATACGAAAGACCTTAACAAATTGAAAAAAGGAAAATCTTTTTATTAATTTTGAATCAAATATTTGCCATCAGCTGGCAAAGATGTGATAAATGTGATTGCTGTATTACGATATGTGTAAAGTTGTTATTTATCGATCTTGCGTTTTAATTTGTTAATTTCCTATGTTTTTAGCTTTATTGTGATTTTCTTCGTTAAAATGATAATTTAAGAGAGGAATCGATATATATATATTTATTTATTACATAATTTGTTTACACCAATCTATTTATGAATAAATAAATTATTTCCAACTATTACCCTGACCGTTCAATAAAACCTTGTTATATTGCACAATTTGAAGTTATATTGCACGCTTCCATGGAACCGTTATATTGCACAGTTCGAGATGTTATGTAGACTGGATTGCCTGCCGTAGTTTTTCTACTCTCTGCTACGCTTCACTCCGAAAATACATAAATATAAATAGAATTTATGAGCGCAGCCTATCGGAGAAAATTGGTACTAAGGCAGGTAATCCAGTCTAGATGTTATATTGCACGGCTTTTGGAACACCTCGCCGTTGTTTTCTAGCTTTGTAGAAAACCTCCGAGGAATCATGCTTAACAGTGAGTTACATTATTATGACGTCACAAAGGTTCACGCTCAGTTTCGCAGTAGCCTTATAGATCTCGAAATAGGCACGTTATGTAGACGTTTATCGAGTAGAGGACGGAAACGGCGAATGTATTAGATTAAAAGGTTGCATGCAGGTCTGATAATGTTAAAGAAGACAATGAGACATCCAAACCGGAGTTACAACGTGACGTACGTGGGTTATACGTCAATCTTCATTAGGATTTGAAGCTTCTCGGTGCTGATGATTTTGTTAAGTGATTTTCGTTTTCGCTTTATAAAAATATGCAACTGAAAAACCGATGATTATGCAATATAACAAATATTTCATGGGTTACTGTGCTCTAGTTCATAATATTTACCCCTCGGTAGTGGTAATCAACAAATCGGCCATCGACCTCGTGCAATATAACATTTGTTGATTACTACCACCCCTGGATAAATATTATGAACTAGAACACAGTTACCCATGAAATATTTGTATAATATTTATGAATAAATTGGAAACAAGCTTAAACCTATTATCGATCCAATCGACTAGAACATGCAATCTTATATTACATCGGATATATATCATTGACAAAAAAACAACTTGTTGGCTGATTTTGGTCATGTCGCTTTGTCGCATTTGCGACCCCGCTTTGCGACAATTCGCCAAGTGAAGAGTGACGGTGCGGCAATGCGCATTGTTGTACTATCGTATGGTGCTTTATCGCACTGTAGCGATGTGTAGCATGGCGCATTGCTGCACTGTCGCATGACGCACGCATTATCACAATGTCACATGACATGATCGCCAATGCGACAGTGCGACATGGCCGAAATCAGTCACCATGAAAAGTATCAACTCTCAGAAACAACAAAATAACTCTATCGTCCTAGCTTTCGCTGCAGACAGCATTGAAGAGATCTTTTCTTATCTACATTCAGCGGTAGCTTATCGCAATCAATAACTTTACAGGGAGTTATTACGGAATTGACAGATTTCTCGAAAGCCAGGAAATATAGTGTGCTAAGATTAATCCACTTTACATCGACTACAACGCCTGATTCGGTTGTTTTTTCCTTGTGCATAACGCGAAGCCATATACTAGTCGTGGGTATGGAATGCTACGTGATGTTTGAGTACGTTTCTAACAGAACCACTTACCTTATTATATTTCTGACATAGCATGTTTTTGTAAAATGTTACAAGTATTATATTTTACAAATGGAATGCAATAAAATGTTATATTTATAAGGGTTCACATCTATGAGGTTTCACTTTCGCTGAAATCTTGTTTTGACCTAGACAAAAAAAAGTTTGAGGTTTTTCAAATAAAATTTATCAATATCTGTAGCAAGTCATCTTCGCTAGTCAAGGCTTGGTTATTATAATCGACTTCTGTTGTGGAATATTTTATGCTGGGATTTTAAGAAATGACCCATTTGGCGACCATTTTGAAAATATGTCTTTTTCACGTTTTGTAAAGCCAAAATTTCGCCATTTTTTTTTTTTTTTTTTTTTTTGCTTAATTTATTTTTATTTTAATAATCACAGCTGGGACAGCTAGCTGTATCGAGGTAAATGTTACTGTAGAAATATCAAAGACTAATACGGGGAATGATAAACACTTTTCTCGTTATTTTAATATTTTAGGGTAATTTCAGCATGATGCTATTCTGAGATAATATTAAAGTGTTATTATTAATAATTGTTGTATTTTTAACCCGGAAATTGTACATAGATGATCATAGAAGTACTTTATAGTATATTTTTTGTTGTTTTTTTGATAAATGTCGATCGGACTTCAATATTGATATATGTTTTATTAAAATAAGGAAAATATGAAAGCATTCTGTACCATAACTTCCAAAATAGCAAAAGTGTCATGCAGTAACACATATGGTCTTTGACTGTTATCAATATTGTTAGAATTCAAAATTTAAGACCGGTATCAAATAGTCATTGAATTTAATTATTAGCACCGGATTTAAGCATTCCTGCCTTTTTTATTGTATAATGTTACCGATACATTAATTTTGCACTATCATGGTTCGTAGGAAGCCGTTCTTTTTGCTGATTGTCTTTGAATGTGTTAATTGCGTGAAATGTAATTTGTGACCGTACCGGGGTTGTGTTTCTCTTGGTTGTACCATCATTTCCGTTACTAGTGCGTGTTATCAACACCTTGTCTTACACCGCATCTTTGTATCAGAATTCAATTTGAAAGTCAATTACGGCTTGGTGCAACTGATATAAATACTGTTTATGGCGCAATGTATTGTATGCTGTCTGGCTTTTTCTGTATCGTTACCCTCATTCGGGGCACCACGACAACATGTAATAGACCGATAAATATACAGATAAAATGTTTTTTACGACAATACAGCCTAATCAGATCCATCAATGCAGATGATTAGCATTTTATCGCATGTAATTCGAGTATTTTTTACATTTCATGATTCCTACAAATTTACATACATCACTGGTTTAATTTATTATTTTAGGGTTTAATGTTCTGGTAGGGAAATTTTGATCAGCAAGGGATTCCGGATTTCCCGGAAGTGACGTCATTGGAATTGCTTAACCATAATTTTTAATTAATTGACAGACAACGATTAATTGTACCGAATTAATTTTATCATTTCCAACTGACTTACAGATTAGGTCTAACTCTAACTGATCAAATCACGCGAAAAAATCCTTTCCGCTTGTTGTAAATAAAACGTAACAATGGAATTGTGGAAAACATTGTCTTTAAAAGTTAATTAGATGTGTAGGATGGATGTCTGTTATCACACACAAAAGATTAATTGTATTTACTGTTCATCGATTCCATTTTATGTCGTCGCGAATATAAATCTACACGAAAACAGCCTTTTTTTGCCGAAAGTTAATTAACTCATCTTAATATAAACAGAAAAATACTTTTGTAATCCAGTTTTCAAAAAAATATCTTTATTTTTAATGAAAACTGTTTCTTTTTTTTAAACTGTAATTGTAATTAATCGAATTTGTGGCAACTTAGCATTTATTTGAAAATACAAAACGGCGGCGATGTGTGTATGCTTCTATCTATAGCAGCCCACCATCTACGAGTCTCAAGTTTGGAGTATTTTGACCATCGATTTTTCTAGAATACTTTATACCATTATAACCTGTCAGACCTTCAAACGACACATGCTGTAATAAGAGTCATTACGAAAAAGATTCTTTAGCCTAAAGGCGTTGAATATTTGCAATGTAAAAGCATTTTTAGGAATGAAGAAATCATGTCAGCTGTATGTGCCATTTTAAGGGGAATAGGGAGCCTTTCTGTCAAAATGCTTCCCCTATGTCTGTGATGATTCATAAGATATTTTATTTTGACTTACAAAATATCCCTTAGTGCATACTAATTACACAAACAAAAAGATATAGCGCAAAAGGCAAATTTTCTACATCATTATGGCTAATTTATTCGATAGTCGTCAAAGCTAAATATGATATAGCAATTCCTTGTGTTGTAATAATTGGGCCAATTATTTTCTTACAAATTAAAAATAGATATACAGTATATTGCAGTACAGGTATGTAAATCGACTCCACACCATATCAAGATAAGATATCAGAATGCAAAAAAAAACTCGGTTGTTTTAACCAAACGCCAAGTTACTATCAAATATGCGGTAAAAACAACTTATTGTTAGGCAACTTACTTTCGCGTTTGAAGGCATGTTGACTTTTTATTTCGAGATCCAGACTTCTATTATTCCACTTTAACCGTATTTTATTTTTTACGCGGATTTTATTTTCATGAATTCTCATCACCCGCCAAGTACGCCGAATTTAATCACAGATGTAGAGTGCTTCGACATTCTACAGATACATGTATATCTATTGTCTCCGTTTTGTACAGACCTAGAACATTACTTATGACCAAAACGTCAAACCTATGGCTACAAAGGGCAATAATATTCATTAGTCACCTAATGAGGCTAATTAAGGCTAATAAGTCGCACCACATCTTAGGCACAATGGAATCGCGGTCAGCGCTTTCTATATCCGTTATATTAACCCCCCGACAGACTCAATCTGCCTCGCTGTCGTGCTTATGGACATTGCTGTACGTGTTATTTACGATTTTTCTGCCGTCAGCTGGCCTAAAGCTAGGTCATTTAATTGGCCAAGAATTGTTTATATCGTCTATAGTTAATATCATTCATACCATTGAAGGATATGAAAATCTACATCGTCACCTGCTGTTTTCCAGTGGGCATCAAAATGCCGCGCTTAAGTGGAACGCCGTGGGCTGTGGGAACGCTGTTGGTCAAACAGCGAGACAAACATTACACTACAAATAAAAACAATTACCCTGCTCTGTATTCTTATTGTAGAAGTATTTTTAGGGTTACTTTTAGTCTAAATTACTAAAATTGCCGACACCCTATAATAGAGCACTGATTATGCTTCTTTCGAGAACGAAGTGTCACGTGACCTAAATTTTTACGTTGTTAAAATAGCTGGTTGTGTTCGATTTCCTTTTAAAATCTAATGTAATTATTAGGAACACCTTTCTCTCTATGCAATATGTTTTAAATTTGGGTGTAATTATGTTTTTGGGATACAGCAACATGTATTGTGGCTCCTTCTGAAAGTAGGGTTTTTTACCATTTTATAGTATTATCCCACTGCAACATGCTGACGTAGACACAGAATACCACACCCCATCCGGTCACATTATAATAGTACTGGCAACGTGTAAACCAATCGTCCCGCTTCCTTTGTATTGAATGCTAAACAGGATATCTTTTTTTTAAATATTTTATATAAATCTAATTATGCATCCTACCCCAAACTCCATCGAAAACGAGGCAATGACAATAGAATTATTTTAAATACTACGAAGAAAAAAGCTTTTTGGGAAGAAAAATCATCCCAAATTTAGTTGCCTTTTACGAGCATGTCATTTAGTTTAAACATTCTTTATTTATATATCAATATATTAATATACAACATATAGAATAGCTGAGATTGGAAAACAAGCTTTAAACTTACATCAATTCCATAGCATATTATATGGGCGGCAGATGATGTTGACAACCTTTACAAATAAATTTATTTTGCTAAACTTCCAAATGAAAATATTACATTGACACAACACGTAACTGAATGATCGTACTGCGCCTAATGTATATGTCATCTGTGTTTAGCAGCATTGGGCTTCTCTATAGGATGGCAACTTTTATTTCACAATTGTCAGCTAGTGCCACTTCTTTGTTTGGATTCACGCTTAGGATAAAACTGCATTAACTAATATTTAAATCATTTTATTCATTGATAATCCTAAATATAAATACCAGCATTCATTATCATATTTTGACATGCATTGGTGTCGAATATGCATAGGATTACGTACATATTCATCATGGTGCGCTACTGTATATGCGTAGGATTACGTTCATATTCATCATGGTGCGCTACTGTATATGCGTAGATTTACGTTCATATTCATCATGGTGCGCTACTGTATATGCGTAGGATTACGTTCACATTTATCATGGTGCTCATTGTATATGCGTAGGATTACGCTCATATTCATCATGGGGCGCTCCTGTATACATGTATGCGTAGGATTACGTTCATATTGATCATGGGGCGCTACTGTATACATGTATGCGTCAGATTGCATTCATATTCATCATGGTGCGTTACCGTGCACTATGTTATATATAGGTCGCCCAATGTATGTTACACACCAATGCATGACATATGACAACCTATCCTCTAATACAATTAACAAAATGCATATTAGCAAAATGTCTTCATGTCAACTTCAATTTCAAATGCAATCAAATTTTATTTCAATGATAAATTGAAAAAAAAAGAACTCCAATCATTCCAAGTTCATGTAGACTTGTCAAATTTAACTGAAAATAGCCAAAGCTTGATTTATGGTGACGTTTGCCTGATATTGATCTAAGATTGACTTTTGATAATATTATACTTTTCTACTAAATAAGGAGATAAATTTTGTTCAAGGGTGGTACAAGTGTAAGGTGTGTAACTTTTGTAACTGAAAAAACCACAATGTTGGGTTTCCATGTTTTAATTGATAAAATAATTAAATGAGGACGCCTACATTAAGTAATGGTTGTGGTAATTACGTGTCTTTCGGGAAATTTTATAATGTTCGTGTTGTATTATCACTAGGACTTTTTCTGTTTAATAGATCATTCTATCAAGAATATTTCATAAAATTCCCCTGCTTACAAAAAAGGCGACTGTATCCCTGAGTCCTGAACTAACGGAAAGACTCCCAATTTAGGGCAAACGTGATGTGTAATTAAGAAGAAGAAAAAGAAAATTAAGGAAGAAAGCAAATAACGTTTCTCCAAAACAACTTGCTATATTTTATTCACGACGGATTATTCTTAACTAAACAAAGCATGTAGTGCTATGTGCTATGGTTATACTGGGGAATTCCTTTGAGTAAAATCGAAAGAAAAATAATGTTCACTGTATTTCTTAAAGTTGTATGGTCTATGACTTGCTCTGTGTTTGTCATAGAAAACATTTTTTGATCGACTTTTGTAAAGTACGTATTATGTCGTTCACGTAATGCGACCCGGATTTCGATATTACCGAATGTTTTTAACATGGCGTTGATCTGTGTTCACTTTTAAAATGCATGGCATTCCTTTCATTTATCTGATTAATATGTTGTTGCTTTTATGATATGAAGCATCATATATATGCATCCATATTCACAAATTGTATGTTTTGAAACTTTACAACAATTTGTTAAAGTGACAATTACAGGAAATAAAATTCAATAGCCTTTTTATTTGTTCTATACTTCTGTTTATTTCTTTGCGCAATTTACTCTAAGTGACTCCACATTAAATACTGCGATGGATATAACATGTCTGCCTAGTGAAACCATTTTTGATAGATAATCGACTGTTGTTTTAGTATGTTGTGTTTAAATTAAATTCTAAAAATAAAGTTTCTGGAATTTTATCTTTATCAATTTCAAAATTAAATTAGAGTATAATATTCATGTTTTGAAAATTCCATTATGTTCATCAATTTATATGAGATACGTAATGTGCTGAAATTTTAATTGTGAAGTTACCCTTATATATCTGACAATGTCAAGTTCAATAGTAGATATTGATATAGCATCACAATTTGACAAAACTATACAACAATACTGTTAACCTCCGAAACTGACGGATAATTAATTACTTTACGCAAAAGGAAAGGTGACGCCTGTTCATCTACATCTATAGAAAAAAATAACAATACCTTCACTATTGATTAAAGCACTAGCGGGATTAATAAACCTCATAAAAACATCTTTTACGTAAAATAAACCAAAGAATTTCTTCTCATCTTAGACACCGATGTTATATTTGGCTGTATTCTTTTTTGGTTCTATCATATTTGTAAAGGAAGTCTTTTTGGGCTACGTTTAACCATGTTGTTACGGAAGGTTAGCGGGTCGGTCGCGAAGATAGATGAATACCTTTACGGTTTTAGCCGATCTGATTATGATCCATCTATTGATGTATAATTATCTTGTCAATATGTCTTGTGGAGAACGAAGCTGGAGCCGGTGTACACCTGATCGCCGGTAATAAACAGGGCTTGTTTGTTCTACTGTCATGTGATTGGTCGTGCCCACACATCTTTGTCGCTTTACATGCTGGTAAATGTAATGTGCCGATCAGTATTGGTACGGCGGCTGGGCCTGGTGTACCAACAGTAATGACAGCAGTGGTATTATCACAGGATCGTAGCGTTGGTGACAAGCACGGTGCTACGCACAGCTTTGACTTTCCCATGACTGAAATAATTGTCGTCTGCTCGATATCAATAATGTGATATTTAATCATCAAACAATTTTTAAGGATGTTTTATTTGAATCAGTATAATATATAATAGTCTGTTCGAAGTAACTTTGTTGAATACAACATAAGAAAAAATGGCGTTAAATAATACTACGGACTTGCTGGATTGTGACTACATTGACAATGGTTCAAGTGTTTCAGGAGGAATGCGGGTTGCAGTTTCTACATACGTTGTTGTCGTTTCTTATGCGTGCATATTTCTTTGTGGTATTATTGGAAATGGCCTGGTCATCTACGTGGTTTTACGATTCTCCAAAATGAAAACAGTAACCAACTTATACATTCTGAACTTAGCAGTGTCGGATTTTCTTTATCTTCTTCACTTGCCGTTAATCTCGACGACAACGTATCTTCAATATTGGATGTTCAGCAATGCCGTTTGTAAGATAAATTTTGTCTTGTATTCCATCAGCTTTTTCGCCGGAGTCTTCACATTAACATCTCTTGGAGGAGATCGCTATATCGCCGTATGTCATGCCATAAAGTCGCAGGAATACCGAACGCCAAGGTACGCAACTCTTGTCATCACGGGTATTTGGTCTTTGTCGTTCTTTGTCATGCTGCCTACCATTCTCTATTCGAAAACGGTGCCAAACCACAACTTTCCTGGGAAATTAACGTGCACGATTGAGTGGCCATCTGGTCAATTAATACCGACTGAAAAGGCATACACGTGGTATACATTCCTGCTTGGATTCGGAATTCCAATTTCTTTGATTTCGGTTTTCTATCTTCTTGTGGTTTTGCGACTGAGAACAGTAGGACCGGTTAATAAATCCAAAGAAACCCGAAAGGCTCATAAGAAGGTAACCCGAATGGTGCTGACAGTGATATCTGTTTATATCGTGTGCTGGCTGCCATATTGGTGTTTTCAGGTAAACCTTACACTAAGACCTAAAGACAAAAGTCTGGAGGAATGGGAGATACTAATGTTCAATTTCTTCACTGTGTTGACGTCTTCAAACAGTATGCTCAATCCTATTTTGTATGCTTTTCTCAGTGACAATTTCAGGCGAAGTTTTTTGAAATCTTTCCACTGCACAAGTTTACCGGACGCCAATCGAAGTTTGTATGCGGAGACGAGTTTACCAACGAAACATAGGCGGAGTCGAGATTACGCTTTTGGAAAGGGCAAAGACACAGAGAACATAGAACTTAAAGAACCCGAGAAAAAATCGCCGTCTCAAAATAATGATTATCCCAACCATACCAATGGACATGTTACTGAGAAGTGTCGCCTGCTTCAAATGAACAAATTCGCAAAACATACAGAGGAGAAAATAGATCAAAAAGATGGCATGGATGCAGACGATTTCGACGAAGTTGTCGACCACTCCGATGTTGCTGCTTTATATGCCGACAAACAGATTCAAACAAGGGAAATTGTGTGAATACGTGCCAGCCGATGTTCCTTGTCGATTAGACATTTCAGGATACGTGACTAAACTAGTGTTTTAAACAGGAGTGTTTACTCATGCGATACCACGATCAGACGCATCAGATATTTTATATGTTGTAAGTACTTCATCGTTTCATTTATATAAATGTCATAAATATGTCTCTTGACAGGAGGAAAATGATAAAATGATACCAAACCAACAAATACTAGAACTCACAGCTATTGTTGCTTTAAGTATGTCCCTTGTATTAAAAGAATGTACGACTTATATCTGTGGAAACCAATTAAAACGTGTAAATCAGTCTTATAGTGTGTCCTTATTGGTTGGTATTTTAGAATTAACTTGTAGATTTTTATTTTATCACATAATCCGCCTGATATCCAGTGATTCCCCCGTGTAATATTTTCACATACGTCACTAGTGTAATATGACCTGGAGAGGTTTTCAATGGCTGAAAAAATTCATTGTGACGTCAAATAGAAACAATAAAATGACGTTAGGGAAAATGACGTGACGTCATAATTACGATTACTGCGGGACAAAATGGCGGTCTCTGCTGGATTTTCGGTCATGTTTTTACGTGAAATTCTTTGTTACGTAGGTATTTGTAGTTATGTGATAAAAAGGATCTTAAATTTGTGGTCATTTCATAAGCGATTTTATGAAACTCGTCTCGAAGTTTAAATTTTGCTCGCCAAGGCTCGCAAAATAAAACTTCCTAGACTCGTTTTATAAAATCTCGTATGAAATGAACACTCAATGAGGATCCTATTTGAAATTGATACATACAGACAGACCTGTCTATAATGACCACCTAAGTAGCAAGAGAAACTGTATTATATTTTTGTATAGTCAAGTGGTCTTTACACAGGTCAAATTGCGTTGTATACATTGTCATTTAGGACCATATGAACAATAATCAGGTGGTCTTGATACAGAGGTGGTCGTTAAGGCAGGTTTTACTGTAAACAAAACGCGGAGTGTACTCTAAAAGCAGCGGTTTATGATGAAAGTACACTATGTTTTTATGTCATTATCTAATACCATAAAATATTTATCCAAGCTAATCCTTATTATTATTCCATCCAGTAAAATATTAGATCTCTTGATGGTATGTCGTTACGGTGTTATGGCAGACAACATTGAAATCCGATACAGCATTTTTATGTTTTGAGATAATAACATATATCTTAAGCAAATGAAAATTATCGTAAATAGCAAGATTGAGTTAAAACGTTTTGTTATGCTTCCATTGACATAATTCGACCAACATATTCCTCAACAACTTGTCTTCTTACCTGGTTAGCATATTTTCCATTTTCTATATCATTAAAAACGATAATTATGACTTTTTTTCTTTTTAACGTATAAGATATAAAACCATATCTAGATCCTGTCTCTTAGTGGACGCTTCACAATCTATCTCAAAGGTAGCGCAATCGAGGACTGTAACTTTACCAGTACACAAGTATACCACAGTCTCCCAAATCCAAAACCATGACCGCATATATAAGCATCATTAAATCAAATGAGTCATGCTGTTGATCGGACGTAATGTGAATACCAAATATGAACATAAGACTCTTTCATATGTGGATAATTCTACCCTAGGGTCATAAAATGTTGTAATTCCGAGGCTTGCTAAGGGTTTTAGGCCAGTTTGTGATCCCGAGGGTAGAATATCAATATCCTTCATATCTATGTATGAAAGAGTATTTTTTTCTCATACCTCAAAGTTTTATTGCAATTTCTTGCTAAAAATTTCCGCCATTTTGAAATAAACTTGAATATATTTTGATATTTTCAACGCAAATCCCCTTATTTGTATCTTTTAAAGTAAATCCAGCCTAATTTTTGAAAAAAAGTTAAAATTGTACCAAAAATAGTAATTTTGTTTACGCTGTGACGTTAAAGGGACAATTCAATCTTAGAGAACATTAAAATTTGTACATATATCGGGGAAAAAACCCAGTTCTAATGGAAATTAGATCAGTCGGTTTTACTGTGATATGCCTGAAAAGCCCATGGTGGTGACATGTGTGTAGATGTTCAAACTCGCTCGCTGTCCGCCATTACACATTGTGGTCGAACTTCTTGTATGCCGAACCCTGTCCTTTGCTCGTAAAGTAATGCAACTTTTGTCTAGAACTGCTCAAATCGCTCCGACAGTAGTGGTTTACATTATTAGGTGAATTGTCTTGCCTAAAAATCATTTTATTACCTCCTCAGTGGTTATGTAGTTCATTTGTTTAACATGCGTGACTTTGGCTCGAGTATGGGTACAGAGTACATACTGTACCTGCTTAGTCGTATTGATCAACGATTTGTAATTACAACGGTATCAATTAAAATACTTAACAATGACGTGGAATTTGTCAATATATTGAGTTAAATGTTTCATAAGAAATGTAGAATAATACATTAATGCCATATTTTGCTTCTTGGTTATGTAAAAGAATTAGCCTGAGCGAATTGTCCCTTTAAGGGGCTTTATTGCATTGGTAGCCACGCAATACAGTCTCAGGCGACATAAGTGTATTACCCTAGACCAGCCAGTATTACGTGTACACGTGTAGGTATGAGATAATAGAGAAGCCTACATGGGTGACTTTGCCATATATTTATTAAGCGAGTTCAATGATTTGATATGTCATGAGCCTTAAAAGTGTAAGATTCTATTTATCCCATTACTAGTATTAATGGAAATCTAGGCTAGACTTTGAATATGACACATGTGAAATCTATTAGACGCGAGTTTGATATATATCGTTGTCTGCCGCAAATCCATTTTTATACGAATAGACCTGAGATTGGACTATTCATAATCGATTTTATGCATGTTTTTATTTGTGAATTTGATATCAACATTAATTACGTCAACACATCTATATTTCAACAATGAAGTGATATGAGTTAGAGAATCACAGAAATAAAACAAACCACCAGTGACCTACCAAGGATAGTAAATACGAATTTATATAAAATCTTTTGAATTCGTATGAATGCGTGAGAAAAAAATCGTGTTATAAGTCCATTCTAACGACAATGATTTACCCAGCAATTCATAAACTAATGGACTAAATAAGAAGCATAGAGATACATATTTTTTATCAATATATATTCGTGGAAATTTATTTCAAATTAACAATGGATATTAAATTGTGGGTCATATGAAAACAGGTAATAAATCATTTAATAACAATAAATACAACCGTGAATTAGGCTAAAATATGATATGTCTGTTTAAAGTTACCCGACCAACTCTTATTATTTATCCCGACCCTAATTTTTCTTTCCACTTTTCGAAAAAAATAAAAGTCGGGATTTCGACCACAAACTCTGGTTCTGGCCATTATTTTAGAGTGAAAGACAAAAAAATAATCCCGCCCTACAGACCCTATTTTTTGCCAATGTAACCCTAAACAGACATTTTTTTTAGGCCTTAGCAATCTCTGTTTCATCGTCGATATCCTCCGGTGAATTTATCCTTGTGTCAGGATTAGGTCAGAATATCAAATTTAAGTCAAGGGATTTGGCACCAAAAACAAGGGATGCAACAAGAAAAGGAATATCATATTGTTATAAATAGATATACAGATATACTACGATATATTCAGGTGAGTTATTGATCTCATTGTTTCATCTTCGGCATCCCAATATCCTTTGAGAACATTTAATGTCCAATCCTGGATCTTGGTCAGAATATCGAATTAAAGTCAAGGTATTTGATACCAAAAACTATTATTAACATCCAAATCTTCGAATATAATGAGAGATTGAGAGAGACACACACACGATGCAATACTAGTTATTGACAACCATGGAAGAATAACAGTGGCGAAAATAATACAATATGTCAATAAGGTGTTGTTTTACAAACTCTTCCACAAGAAGGAATCTTCATACATAATTGTATTCCGGTTCTACCAGGAGTGTCTGTGACACACGGAATTTAACAGGCGAGTTTAGTAATGTGATATGCCGCCCGCCTTCTAGCGAGGGACTGAACAAACAAGATAATTCGGCGAATTACTGATATCGGATATGACATTATATAGGGTAAGAATGCACTAATGATGGAATTGTGGAACCCAGAAAATAGAATATCGGTCGTCGTGACCTACTTTCAGAAAAAGACACAGATATCTTTTATGTATCGCACCTAGTATCATATACTTAATTACATTCACCTAGTAGATAGATATAGGTTTGATAAAGGTTTCTTTGTGCAGGTAAAAAGTTTTTAAAAAATATGCAACAAAAAATATTTGTGCAATAACGAACAAAGATAAATTCATGCATCAACAAACTTATTTTGACAAAGAAAACTGCAAAAAAACATGCAATTAACGCAAAAGTGTTGCCTCGAAAAAGCGCAATGCATGCACGTTTACGTTTACGAGAATTCAAATTAATATAAAATAGTACGTTTGTAGAAATAAGTTATAAATGACATCGATTTAATAATTTTAAGAAACGATGTGTTTATTTAACGTATATTTGCATGTATGGTTAGCGGTGTGAACTTTGAACTTGTTATCATTTTAGTCTTGCTGCATCCTCGATACTCTAGGGGTTATTATTACTGCCGTTATATACACCCCTGGCCTATCTCATTGTAAAACTGGAGGCAACAGAATAGTGTAGGTAATTTAGTCCTTTGACGTATATCAAAAGAATCGTATAAAGCTACACTGTGGTTGATTGTGTGGCTTTAAAGTCGGGGTGGGTGGGGGAGTCGTTCTTTCTGTAATCATTTCAAAGAAAGACTTTGCAGGCCTGTGATTGGTCAGATGTTTTCTTCTGATCTGCTTTCAGTTTTACTATGAGATAAACCAGGGATGGGTTTAACGTTAGTGATAGTAACCCCTGGAGTATCGAGTATGGTCTTGCTAGGTTTCATTATCGTCATGAACCGGTTGTTAGAAAGTGCTTAGTCTATTCACATTTTAATGAAAATTTTCAAATCAATATAAATTCATTTCTTGTCATACTAAACTAACTTATCAAAATACATTGAGAATTTTAAAGAACTTTATTCTTGATTTGCTTGCTACTTTTTTATACAAGACCTAACGTCGAAGTTTTTCGGCAAATGAGAAGCACAAAACTCATGTAATTAAGCAAATTACCTTTTGAGCAATTGAGCCTAGATGATTATCATTGCAGATTGTGTCACGTGAACATATATGTGTTGTATCTAGTTTAACCACTTACATCGTACCAACATCTAGCAGACTTAATCCTAACTTATAGTATAATTTCACTGCGTTAGCTATGAGCAAAAATTACCATTCATACAGACAAATCCATTACTTGGCCAGATGAAAGAAACCATATCCTTCCTTATAGAGGATCAACCAAAAAGCATGATAGTTTGTCAGGACAACACCAGAAAGAAAACTGTGGTGAAGAAAATAAGCTTTTACGGCTGGCGTCTTCAATGATTGTGGGAAGTTTTCTCTCATGGGGCTTCTGGTCGTATTTTCAATTTACCTTGCTGAATATCTTCGCATGTCTTTTTTTGAAAATCTACTACAAACCGCTGTACTTTTGCGTCTACAGTATTTCTTGTCTTCGTTATTTTCAACATATTCGCAAATACATAAATTTGCGATCGAACGTTCATACTTACAATAATGCATGCATGTACACGTTTCATATAACTTTATTCGCAAAATATTCAAATTTCGCGTTGGAAATAACGCGAAAATTTGTATTTCGCCCTCATTATCAGGAAATATTTGCGTGTTATGAAACACTTTATCAGAATAAAGTTAAGATATGAAATCGATCAGTATTGCGATTAATGACTTTACCATTGATGTATGTGAACGTTATATGTTATTTTGGATGTATCACGCACATTTTCTTTAGCATTCAATAAATAAAATCTTCCTCAGTTTGACGTTTCTTTTGAAAATTACATTAATGATTTTTATGTTTTATGAGTCATGGGATTGGCAGGAACATATCTACCCTGTCATATCTAGTATATCGTTAAGTCGTATGAATAATAGCCCCATGCGAATAATAACGCATATGCTATTAAACTACATGATGTTGTAAAAATATTCAAGTGACGGGAGAAACAGACATTTACTTGGATTATTGACAGTTCTCTTACCACACGGACAACTGTAAGAGATACGCTTGAAGAGTTTCTGTGCAATTGGCAGCATATAATGTCTGATTTACATTTGAATTATTTATGATGGGCTTAATTAAATCCTAAAATACTGAAAGCGATGACCCTATAACTCAAATGTCATGTCCGTGTATTTCCGTTTGGTTTACGTCCTCAAAGCCTACAGAGTATGGAAATCATTATACTTATCGTACCGTATAGCTGAACACCTAATTGAAATCCGATATAGAATCGGATAAGAATTGTGGAAATATCGACACTTCTACATCCAAACAATCGCTCCTGATCGAAAATCCAGTAATCCGTCCCAGAGCGTTAGAGATACTTTGTTGATATATTCAGAGATCCCTTTAAAAGGTTACCGTCCATAATTATTTTCCTATTCATTAAGTCTCCTTTGGCATTGCAGTAACTATAATAACAAAGCACAATAATTAAACGACAAAATGCTTTTTTTCCCCAAATTATTACTTAAAACATTCGTTCTACAACAAGATGAAAAAAATACTTATTGTTAGCAATTTTAATTGATATCGGTCAACTTCCTGGTTGTATAAGCTATACGATTAAGCAGGTCTGATGTGCATGCTATACTTATAACCCAATCAAACTCTTGTAAGGTATGAAATTGTAGCAAATAACTACGTTTGAAAATACAAAACAACCTGAACACATAAAAATCCTCAGGAAACATAACTCAACTTGACAACGAACATTTTCTTGGTATAAGAAAGGGTTTGAAAAAATGGCGGAAATCCAAACGTTCATGTTTTGAAGAACATACCTTAATTTCACTTAAAACAACATTAAATGAATAGAAATGTGAACATGACAACATTGATTAATTCAAAGTCTGAAAATTACTCCGACGGCAACAATCATCTGTTATTACGTCATTGTGAACCTCATATTTGTTATTAAATATAAAGAATTTCTCACGTTTCATCAATGGACACATCTTAAACTTTCAGATGCATAACAAATGCAAGCATGTTAATTACTTTAAGTGTTAAAATCATGTATATTCTTTGTGATTTCAAAACATATTTAGTGTGAAGACTGCCGCCAAGTACAAACCAATAACATTGTATCATTCTTACCGGTTGGTTGCCATCTGAGACGGCGATCGTGTTTTCGTGTTTTGTAGACCATCGACAGACAAGGAACTATCTGATTGAAGCCTTCTTTTACAGCAAGAAGACAAGTATTGTGTATTATTTCGTATGAATCGCATGCCTTTGCAGTCGATACACGATTGTAAACAATGTTGACAATAAAAAATCTAAAACAGTTAACATAAGCATTGTGAAGTATGTGAATTACTTCATTAATGTCTATGAATATTTATGAAGCATTTTATTTTGTTTTGGTCTTAAGACTATCTAACGGGAAAAGAAGTGTTCTCTGAACAATGTGTTACAAGATAAAAAATAACTTTCGCTAAAAGATAATGAGATTTGCAAAGCAACATTTAAAGTCTGTGTCTTTTGAAGACACCTTCACCTGAATATGTGATGTGTGGTTTGTAAATGCACGAGTCGTTCAATGTTTCTTCATTAAGTTCATTAAAGTTGGAATTAATCACGGCGTGAAAATGTTCGAGAGGATACTTATACACACATGAACATATTAATAACTGCAAATAATGCGTGTGAACAATTTCAATATAAATCTACAACGCAGAAACTATCACGCAGCGAAAAGTTGTTTTATTCTATCTAGTTTAACGTCCTATGAACAGACAGGGTCTTTTAAGGACATGCAAGGTTGGTTGGTGGAGAAAGGTCGAACAGAGTACTCGGAGAAAAATCAACGACCAGCGGTCAGTACCTAGCAACTGCTTCAAATTGGATTCGAACTTGTAACATAGAGATGGAGTGCTAGCTTGTTGTAATAAAAATAAAAAATAAATATTTATTTTACATCGATTGAGAAAGTTATACAACTTATGTAAATCGCTGTCGATGGCCCGTAAGGGTTGTAAGTGCGCGGGGGGTCTTAGTGTGGGAGGAAACCGGAATGCCCGGAAAAAACTCACGTGATCGGGTAGGTGACCCCTAACCTTTTCACGTCCGTGCCGGGGATCGAACCCCGGTCGGCTAGGTGAAAGGCGAGCGACTTAACCACTACACCACCCGACCAAGTTTGAAAGCTACCCTCATAAATGAATATATATGGTAAGCTTTGCTTGTATTTACTAATATTTGGACTTTTAGCACTGCTCTTGAGTGAGCTTGTACTTTTCAGGCAATGTCGGTACCACAAATGTATTAACATCGACCTACCGAATACTGCAACAATGGTGACTGTCAGAGACAAATATGGCGATTGTCGCTGCCATGTGTTAGGCTGTGAACGCAGCACAATGTATCATACACATAAGTCAATATTGGCTCAGCCACATCAAACCAGCTGACACAACCGCTGTCACCAAAAACACCTGTTAACATTGGGTACGTTTCTAGAATTCTTCGGGAATAATCGAATAAACATAAAATTTTATTTTTGCAATTCCTGTAAAAAAACTATTCTACTACCAGTCAGTTTAAAATTGATTTCGAGAAATCAGTCAAAGCACCGAATGAGCGAGAAAATAGAACCAGATTAAGCTTTTTAATGTTGCAATGGGGGTTACGGAACAATTTAAAACGTATCAAATGGAATTAATTTGAAAATCAATTATCCATTTTTTTCTGATCATTACTGGAGGATGTTCAATAATGAACGTCTCATTAAGGTCATTTCCATCCAGATTGCATGTATAGTTAGAATTTCAGGTTATGGTAACGTTCGCGCAAATGAAAACGGAGATATGGTATTGCGTCTAGGTCTTATTGCTGGGAAGACATCGAGCAACGAATCCCGAGATTGCACTACATAAAACTCATTAAACCAAATGCTAATATACAAAGGACAATTGTAAACAAATGAGAATGTTTAAAATAATTTGTGTTTATCATAAATCAGAATTTAAAAAAAATATTAACCTGAAGCTCCAGAAGAGTTTAGATTTTATGTTTTAATTTAAATCCTTGACCACTTACAACTCAAAATATATGCTATAGTCTAGAATTTTCTACCGTCATCTTTGATACATGCCGTCGTTTTTCCACATCATTTACATCATGTCGTGACAACTTGAAAGAGCATGTCATGTAAAAATATCATTAACGAACTGAGCGATTGATTGGATTAATGGAGATATATGTACCACTGTCAGTTGTTGTCTTTTGCTTTGCGTTCAGCTTAGACTATGAATGTACGTCGTTTCCGGTGACTGCATAAGGCATTTGTGCTGTAAGTGGTTTTGAGATTGTCGTAGCAATCTAACGTTGGCAAGACACCATATCCCAAGGAGACACAACCCAAATTACCAATAACTACTTAAAATTCAATAATAACACTGCTACAACTGTTTGCCTTATTTATGGAGCTATTGGTTTTTTTGTCAAATAACTTTCTTTTAACAGCCAACATCATTTAATGAAGTGAAAACCGGAGTACCTGGAGTAACTTTGAGACAGGCTTTAAATTAAGTATACCGTTTGTAGGATGCAACATAAAATAAAACTTTGTATTGTAATGTTTGCCACGAGATTAATGCAGGATCCATGATTGTACCCATATATAAATTTCCACACTGTAACTCGCACATGGCATTAATGAAGACAAAGACAGCCACATCGCAAATTCCAGGAGAGAGCTATCATAGACTTGACCTTTTGCCCCATTCCCGGTGTCATGACATCAGACAATAAACTAATCTGAAAAGACTGAAATATCAGGATGATATAAATATTCACACTACATACAACATACTAAACCGTTGATGCTACGGACATTCACCTAGTACGTGCGTACCAGTGTAATAGTACAAGATCATTGGTAACAAGAGAAGGCTGCCTTCACAAACCAGATGACATTTGAATTATACCCTTAGTGCACTAACGATCCAGGATCTAGATGATGGATACAAGCTCATGGACATATAAAAGGCTTAGGACACGCGATGTAACTATTCATATTGACTAAGATTGGATTTGTTTGGTTTGGTATTTTAACAGCCTCGCGTGCGTGTCGCGGTGTCTGAATGTCTATGTTTTGGGAGGCTGCGGTGAATTCGTATTTTGTCTTCTTGTTATAGTAGAACTGTTGCGTTTTTGTAGTGCTATCCCACTCCAGCTCACCTCACACGTTTACATTACACTGACAACGGACAAACCAGTCGTCTCACTCCCTTAATGCTGAGCGCTAAGCAAAGGCAACAACTACCACTTTTATAGACTTTGGTGTGTCTAGGTCCGGAAAAAGTATCTACCTCACAGGGATGAGCGCTTAACTGAAGGCCAGAAATGAGAATATAAGATCCCAAATAGAACTACAATTGTTTCGTGGCTTAAACTACTAAAATTGGTTCGTGACTTATATAACTAAAACTGGTTCGCACTCTATCATACAAAACCTGATGTTCAAGCTATTGTTAAAAATCTAATAGAAACTGCTCACAGCTTGATTTTGTTTTAACTTTGCATACAAAAAATACAACTATAGTTGTCGCTCCAAAATAATTTTAAGAAGACCACAATTTGAACCCAAATGTACATAAGAATACTTTCTGGGCATGTTCTGTGTATTAGCAAAACAGGTTTTGGATAACTTCAACATGCTAATAGCAAATGTAAGTTTATTTCATGAACGTTCGTTGTACATTCCATATATCGATAACATATTGATCTCTCAATAGAACTGTCTGACCGATACATTTATCCTTAAATATATTTGTATTTCCATTCCCATACGGATATTAGGACAATACCACAGAGTTTTATGAAGTACTACTGTTGTGGTAATCGGAACACCCGGTCTGAAGTCATCGACTCAGAATGAGACAACATGGCTGATGCGGAACCCTTGAGGTAAATAATGTTTTACTTAGTGACTTTTCACTGTGTACTCATCTCACGCAACACGTCACATAGAGGTAACACCGTCGTTAAAGAACTTTAGATGTTTGCAGGACTTTCAATACAATATCGAGCTAAGCTAAAGACATTATGCTTAAACATCGATAGTTTTTTTCATATTGTATTTTCCCATGGCTTCAAATTTCAAGTTCGTGCAAGTGTTAACATGCCTCCGTATATGTTCTGTACGCTTCTTTTCATCTCAAAGATAGTATATGACCTTTAAACAACTAAATCACCATCGATCTTTTTTATAGCACCCGAGTCATGACAAAGATCAAGGTGCTATTCGATCAAGCACTTCTATCTATCTCACACATTGCCAATCAATTCCTCTTTGATGTAAGTCCGACAGCATGTTTACAAAGCACCCATCGTGCGGATTGCTTCTTTGATGGTAAGCGCGGAATTAGCTAATCGCTTAAACATTCCACCAAATTATGTTATCGTGACCCTTTGGTATGACCTAAATAAAAATAAAACAACTCGTAGATGCAAAGCCACCATTCCCTGAACATACAACGTGTGCTCAGCAACAACACCATTGGTGTTAAACCCAGCATAAGCTGCTATTTCTATTTTTTTTACAAATTCATGTACCACTGCTATTCTAAAGGATATAGATATGGTGTCCTTTTAGAATTCAATGGAAAATATGGCGAATATTCTTATTTTGCTTCATTTTTTTAGATATTGTTTAACTTGTTTAATAACAGATCAAACATTTAAAAAAGGTATCTAAAGTCATACTGTTCTGGTTTTATTTATTTATTTATTTATTTATTTATTTATTTTATTATTTATCTATTTATTTATTTATTTTATTATTTATCTATTTATTTATTTATTTATTTAATTATTTATCTTTTTATTTATTTATTTTATTATTTATTTATCTATTTTATTATTTATCTATTTATTTATTTTATCTATGTATTTATTTATTTTATTATTTATTTAGTTATTTATTTATTTATTCATTCATTCATTTATCTTTAAAATTACTAACCGTATGAAAGAGACATCATATATATAACATGAGCTTGTTTATTCCTTATTTATAGCCTTTGTTAAAGAACTTTGTTTTTCACAAAACATCAAAACGGTCTCTATATTAAAGTCGTATTTGATCGTTATATATCTGAGTACCTAATTTTTTTCAATTGTAACTACTCGTACTCTAGATATCTGGAACAATGATTTAACAAAACAAAAAAATGAATATAAAGACGTCTTTTCTGATTACCCCTCTATGGCTGAAGGTAGAAAATTACAGTAAAGCATTGCAGGGGTTTACATAACGAGATATAAAACCTCGTAGCCTAATGCTACATGACATTTGAGTTTCCTGTTTACCATCTGATAACAATCAATAATCACAGCTTCAGCGAAATAAATACCTAATACGATGTCATCCAAACTGGTCTCTCGTCTCCTCAATGTTTTTACAGTAAGGATGAATTTCGCGCAGACCTGAATATTAAGAGTTGGTTATTTTCTCGTTAATGGTATTTTTGTAATTAAGCGAGGCATCGACATTGTTTCGAAAACCTTAACATTATTATATATAAACAGAAAATTTACGAAATAAAGTATCATTATTATGAAACAGGGCGAGAATAGTATGCTTCCAGCCGGGCTCGAACCTGCGACCTCGAACTGGTACGCCGATCTACCGACTGAGCTAAACGGAAGGCACCAAAACTAGAAAAAGACCGTATCACGATGTTCGATTTATTGAAATAATTTTTTCTTGCTTTAGATACAATTTTGACCAACCAAATTCCCATGTATACAGTATTTCACATTGTTCTTCGACGCATCACTACTAATTTGTACAAAATGTCTTTAATAGTATTAGGGACCACGGTGGCAGAGTGGTTAAGAGGTCTCGACATATTACCAAAAGCCCTACACCTCAGGGCCGTGAGTAGAATTCTATGTTGGGCTGTACTGACCGCTGGTCGGTGGTTTTTCTCCGGGTACTCCGGTTTTCCTCAACCAACAAACCTGGCACGTCCTTCAAATGACCCTGGCTGTTAAAAGCACGTTAAACTAATAAAATAGACTTCGAAGAATCGAATGAAGTCCTACAGTATTTACTATCATTGGACATATTCGAATTCACCAAGCTGATCCGTAGGCATTTAAACATAAAGTTGATGATGGTTCTTATCAATATAAATGAATCCTATTCAAAGTGTCTGATAAATAAAGTGGCGACCGTTAGACGTATTCATCTGAATCTCTTAGTGCATTTGTAATGAAAATTAAAAAAAATGCTTGTCTGCATCTACACACGTT
>SAYR01003018.1:3647898-3722959 GCA_004382745.1 Argopecten irradians irradians
TTTATTATTTATCTATTTATTTATTTATTTAATTATTTATCTTTTCTATTCATTTATTTTATTATTTATTTATCTATTTTATTATTTATTTATCTATTTTATTATTTATCTATTTATTTATTTATTTTATTCATTTATTTATTTATTTTACTTATTTATTTATTTATTTATTTATTCATTTATTTATCTTTAAAATTACTAACCGTATGAAAGAGACATCATATATATAACATGAGTTTGTTTATTTATAGCCTTTGTTTTCACAAAACATCAAAACGGTCTCTACATTAAGTCGTATTTGATCGTTATATATCTGAGCACCTAATATTCTTCAATTGTAACTATATTCTAGATATCTGGAACAATGATTTAACAAAAAAAAATGAATATAAAGATGTCTTTTCTGATTACCCCTCTATGGCTGAAGGTAGAAAATTACAGTAAAGCATTGCAGGGGTTTACATAACGAGATATAAAACCTCGTAGCCTAATGCTACATGACATTTGAGTTTCCTGTTTACCATCTGATAACAATCAATAATCACAGCTTCAGCGAAATAAATACCTAATACGATGTCATCCAAACTGGTCTCTCGTCTCCTCAATGTTTTTACAGTAAGGATGATTTCGCGCAGACCTGAATATTAAGAGTTGGTTATTTTCTCGTTAATGGTATTTTTGTAATTAAGCGAGGCATCGACATTGTTTCGAAAACCTTAACATTATTATATATAACAGAAAATTTACGAAATAAAGTATCATTATTATGAAACAGGGCGAGAATAGTATGCTTCCAGCCGGGCTCGAACCTGCGACCTCGAACTGGTACGCCGATCTACCGACTGAGCTAAACGGAAGGCACAAAACTAGAAAAAGACCGTATCACGATGTTCGATTTATTGAAATAATTTTTTCTTGCTTTAGATACAATTTTGACCAACCAAATTCCCATGTATACAGTATTTCACATTGTTCTTCGACGCATCACTACTAATTTGTACAAAATGTCTTTAAATAGTATTAGGGACCACGGTGGCAGAGTGGTTAAGAGGTCTCGACATATTACCACAAGCCCTACACCTCAGGGCCGTGAGTAAGAATTCCATGTTGGGCTGTACTGACCGCTGGTCGGTGGTTTTTCTCCGGGTACTCCGGTTTTCCTCAACCAACAAACCTGGCACGTCCTTCAATGACCCTGGCTGTTAAAAGCACGTTAAACTAATAAAATAGACTTCGAAGAATCGAATGAAGTCCTACAGTATTTACTATCATTGGACATATTCGAATTCACCAAGCTGATCCGTAGGCATTTAAACATAAAGTTGATGATGGTTCTTATCAATATAAATGAATCCTATTCAAAGTGTCTGATAAATAAAGTGGCGACCGTTAGACGTATTCATCTGAATCTCTTAGTGCATTTGTAATGAAAATTTTAAAAAATGCTTGTCTGCATCTACACACGTTAAATTCCGTGTTTTCCTAAACAAATTAAAAGTTTACATTTCCATATACATTTGTATAAACATTGGAATGAATATTTGCGAGTACCGGATGTGCTTCCGGTCCGGCGCATTCGAATAGTGTTGGAAAACCAGATGAATTATTGAATGTTTGATTCGTGCAGGTAGACATAGGGATTGAAGTAAACCGAATGTAATTTCTGATATAGTTTCCTTTCTATAACTGATATGCAATCCAAGTGACCCGTAACATTTTGTAAGGTTGTCGTTCAGCATAATAAGCAGTTATTTGGCGTATTGTTAGGGTATTCGATAGTACACCGCGCGAAACCTTAAATTCTGAATGTTTCATAACATGCGTAAATTCGTCAAGTTTCGAGTGTCGTTGAAGTACAAAGGTTACATGTGAATAAATCAAATAAAAAATATCCACCAATCATATGTACTCGTGTTACTGGGTATCTTCAATGAGTCCGGCATTATAGTTGTAAGACTTTGGCATTTTTCCTTTATTCTGAACAACCGGTTCGACCATTTTTTAAAGTCATTATGCAGTTTTTTTTATTTAGGCTTGTAATGGTTTTGTCAAGGCTTGCCTAAAAACAATGTAAAATAACCAGATCCGCCATAATTCATCAACGAACAACTTGGCCAAACCTGTCAAAGCGTATAATCGAAAACGGCCATGGAAACTAAAGCTATGACAACAGAATAATCAACCGTTTGGTTGATATGGCACAGTGGGCACTTGACGTCACGACAAATCGCACATACGTGGTATTATGCGGAGGATGTTCCCCGACGTCTGTGCGACATCCGACGAAAATAGACATCTCTGCGAGACTGCGACGTAAGGTTGCAAACATACGACATATCAGATTTTATGGTCAAATTATTTTTAAAATGCAATTTATTTGAAGCTTCCATGCAAATGGACACATTCCATTTACAGTTAATTGCTAATGAATTTTATTCATTGATAGGGAGGTAATCTACAGTTTAAGCATGGTTGTTATCGTGAACCAGTGTTATATCATAAATCGTCATTAGAATACAATATACAAAAATGTACCAATCACAACATCTCGGAGAATTCCGACAATCTTCGGAAATATATCATATTCCGAAGATAGCCGAAAAATGTTCGAGACGTTGCAATTGACACTGTACCAGTGTATGCTTGCATGGTTTTGCTGACCTTGTCACTTGTAACGTCAATAAGTCTGCAAATTGTATTTGGTAGCTACTCTTGTGACCGAAAGCTTCGGAATAGTTCCGTAACGATTTTCTTTTATCGCTTCCTTGTCCAGAAGTCTAAGGGGATTTCAATAATTCAACATAAACGATGACCTCTTCTACCTAGGGGTTTCTGTCTCCTTCAAAATGGCCATACCAGCATTTCACAAAAGGCTTTATTCAGTGTAGAATGATACTTGACCGGTCAGGCGAAAGAAAATACATTATTGATACTGGCCGCTGCAAATTACATATACTGGAATCGACTGCAACCGCGTTGATTCAATTTTGATTTGGTGATAATCCCATAGCAAGTTTCTGTAATTGACCATCAATGTTCTTTATACGTTCATTTTGCGTTCCACTCTTCATAAATATATCCAATTGCATGCCTTTCTATGGAGTGTCCGTGTCACTTTTTATTAATAGCTATCTTCCAGTAATCAAATAACAAAAAAGTGAATCTTCAGGTTTCGAGTGTTGCTGATGTAGAAAGGTTACGTGTGAAGAGAATATCCTTATACGATAGGTCATTCGTTGGCCATCGATACCTCAGAAACATTCCCACAACGCATTTTGCGTGTTCATACAGACATAACTCACTGTGGACTCATTAGATAGTGGTCTGCAAGCTAACAACAGCACCTAACGACTTATTTTATTTCCATCTGTGGGGAGACAAGTAGACCTCAGATATACATCAATGTACTGTTACGTATCAATAACAATAGAAAACCTATAATCAAGGGAACAAATTCCAGGATTTATTCATCAATATTGTGATCCCATTGGATGGCCAATGGTGTATGTATTCTTTTAGAGTCAATCCTGCTTTAGAAACCATCTTTGTATAGAGACAACCTGCTTCATAAGACCACTTTTCTAGGATCACAAACGACCAACCAACATTAAGACAAGTTGACCTATGTATGAAGACCACTTGGCTACAATGACCATTTTTCATCCCTTAGGTGGCCTTTATAGAAAGCTATTTCTTTTCTTAACTTATGAAAAATTATGAAAAATATTCAGAGTAGCTCACCTTTAACCTAGGGGGCCGTGGTGGCCGATTTATCAATATATCCCGACATACTATCACAAGCTCTGCACACCTGTGTTTCGAGTTCGAATATCGAATGAAACAATTTCCATGTATTGACTGCCGCTTTTTCCTATAGTACTCCGGCTTTCCTCCAACAACAAACCTGGTACGTCCTTAACTGAGTCTGGATGTTAATAGGATTTTAAAATAATAAACCCAAAACCTAGGAATATTTCTATCAACACCGTAGCGCTATATATTAGCGCATCTGTTTTACTTTTTCCTTCATATCTTAACGCCAATGGAAAGTTAAAATTCATGGGGGAATGAACAAAATTTTGCAAACAAAATTTCTGTCATACCCCGATGAAATTAAAAAGTGATGACGTCAATGCTTAAATAACATTATCAGAAGAAGCTTGTCTTTACAACTGTTAACTTTCCATTGACGTTTTATTATCCTCCCTAACAACACCCACAGTCCTCACACATGGACATAAAGGACTGGCTGCTGTTTCATAATTATGATGTTAATCAAAATTGTTTGAAAGTCTAGATGTTTATTGTCTTATGGGTCGAAGAATTTGTATCAACGGTATGCTCCGGGTAATACGATTAATCCTTATTAACATATGCCTGTGGGGTATACATTACTTCAAATAGTAAATAAATATGAGACAAAGAAATAATTCTAACCAAATAGACTTACCATCCCGACCAAGACAAAATAGATTGTCATTTTTCCATGGCAGTCCGCTCCTTTATCAAGACACTGAAATAGAAATAACGATAGAAAATGAAACAAGACAAAGGAAACAAATAATATAATTCAAAAAAACACAGTCGATTCTTTCGATTGATTATCTTAAACATAGAGTTAGTAAGAGAATGAAGCCATGTTGTTGCTTTAAGATTCTACTAGAGGGCTTTGATTTTGCACATTCAAAGTGAAAGTAAATAAGGACTCGAATTCAAGACAGTAGTCTCATTATCTCAAGTGATCTGTTGTCTGCTAAGGCCGCCAAGATAATTTTTCGATCAATCAACGACATCTTCTCAAACCAAGCCGTTAGAACCTCTGTAGACAATACCGTGCATGCCAATCCTCCAGAGCTAGTCATGTGAAAACAAATATTTGATCTCATTTGTAAATCACTTCCTATCATTATTGTTTAATAAGGATATAACTTTTTAACCGATGTTAAAGTAATTAATCATCCATTTTTTTTTATTTCTGATAATCAATGGAGCTCCTCAGCGTTAAATGTGCTGGAAAATTGAATATCGACTTTTTGTGATCAGCGCCTTGTTAGAAGCATGTTTTCTTGTCTCCGAGACAGATATTCACAAGGACGTTATCGTATTAGGATTGTAATCTAAATGTCAATAGTGATTGAAGGGACCATGCTGTCATGTACGTTCTTTGTATCACCAATCAATGTTTTATGAACATTAATCTACTATGTAAGACACTAACCACGTAAACATGATAAACAACGTCGCATATTCGTCATACGTATATTGACTTTTCATCCAATTATTATGAATCGTTCGCAATGGCAACCTTCATAGGAGAATTTCACACATCTTTACTGATAACTGTCACTAGCTCATTAGCCGGATTAGATATAATTAGTTTGATTGAATCATATAGCTGATGACCTCACCTTATAATTTGTAATTTTGACATAGCTAACGAGTAAACTACTGCTATCGATAGGTTTTTGTACACAGTAAAACAGTAAAAAGGATTGCAATTTTACTACTATAATGGTCCGCCATTTTGATGTAAATTCGAAAAAAAACCGCGACTGCAAGTCAATTCTCAATACATGAAAATATGCGTGATATTATAAACGCAAATCCCGTTGTTTGCATCTTTTAAAGTAAATCCAGCCTACTTTCTAAAAAAAATGTTCAAATTGCACCTAAAAAATAGTAATTTTGTTGACGCTGTGACGTCACGAGGCTTTATTGCGAGGGTAGCCATGCAATACAGCTTCAGACGACATGAGTGTATTGCCCTGGACCAGCCATTATTACACATGTAGGTAAAAGAGAAACCTTCATAACACACTGTCAGCGGGGCCATAAATGCATACTATAAACATAGACTGATATATGTATGATTTGACATTTTCCATGTTGAATCATTGAATGTGCACTGAAACAATACGTTAATTCTGAGTATAGAACACAGACAACGAAAATTTCCATCCATTGAATAATCTAAACACACGAAAGAAATTATCCAAAGTTATTTTATGCTTACACTGGCATTTCTTTACGTGATGTTTTTATCACGTGAATTTCACGTGAAGTAATTGTTGCTGTGCTGTGTACATTTTATCAATTTTTTTTCTTCGAATTTTAACCACAGTATAATTATTTGCTTCATTTATTTTTACTTTTTCTTCTGCTTCTTTATTTATCCTTTTATTTGTTCAACTGTTGTGGACCAAAACAATCTATGTGTACCAAAGCAGATACTTGAAAAACAAATGAGTCTCCAACTTCGTTTTAGAAACTTAATAAGACTTAACCCGGGGGGATTAGAAACTTTCCTAAATCGATATTTCATTAAATGCATATGTTGAGATGGATGTTACCTGGCAGCTATTAATGTAAAAAGCTTCCTTCCGAGCAATCATCTTTTAAATCTATTTTCCTATCGGAAATGCTAGGATGAATCGGCAGGGCAGGGATTTCCGTGAAATCTGATCTCATCGGATGAGCTTAAAGTAGGTGGTATTTTAAAAGATCGTTCTGAAGATTACGTCACAAAGCGTGAAATCTACACGTGGCTTCCATTACAGGTTGACCATTACGCGTGTGCTCGTTATGTAGGGATTTGTCTGGGAGTTAGCATATTTACCAGTGTCGACTGTCACATATAGACGTTTTCTCGTTATAAGACTTTCCGGTGATGCTGATTTTAAAATAGAATCGATGGCGTAAAATGAATTAATCTGTTTCATACGTCATTCCTAATCCTAATCACTATAGATAAAGCTGTTTTTAACTAATCTCGATAATGGATATATCAAAAGTTGCAGAAAAGGAAATAATACATTAATATGCATTGTCACACGTTATTCATAATGCTCATCACTATACTCGGTATGTAGATGAAGATGTTTTTACCTAATCCCGATAATGGATATCACGCATTTCAGAAAAGGAAATGATAAATTAGTATGCCTTGTCATGTTGTAATGTTACATATATTTTTTAATGTATTATATACAAAAAAAAATGTGTAAAATCATCTGTCTTGTTTACATTTTCTAGAAATATCTCAGGTAGATATAAGTAGCTATGACCGAGTCATTAAGATGTACATAGTACCACAAACCCTCCACCTCTAGGTCGCAAGTTCGAATCCCAGGTAGGGCAGTTGGTAGGTACTGACCGCTGGTCGATGGTTGTTCTCCGGGTAATAAGGCTTTTCTCCACCAATAACTCTTGGACGTCCTTACATGACCCTAGCTGTTAATAGGACGTTCAGACTAATAAAACCCAAGCCCCCGTTTTTACCTGTTACAGAACTACCTCCCTTGCTCTTATCCATTGTAGAGGTATCCATTGTAGCGACGTCATTATTTAATGAGCGAAATTCACGTCGTTTCACTGACATGACGCTCGCAAACGCATGAAGTTTTAATTTAAACCTACCGGCAAGGGTAAATAAATATGCAGTATGCAAACTAAGAATAATGGCTTTACATAATACATATTTCCCTACTTTGCTTTCCATTGTTATGGCATTATTTAATGAACAAATTCACGTCGTTTTCATTAAAAATATGACGTGACGTTCGCAAACAGATGACGTCATAATCAATTCCTATCCGCAAGGGCATATATCTCCGTAATTTGCAAATGAAGAATAATGGCCAAGACATTGTCCTCATGTGATGGAGACTGATGATTCGGGAAAAAAATGTTGTAAATGAACAAAGACAACTCATTGCTGAGTTATAAGCCTCATTTGCCGCGATGAAATGCCCCAGATACCTATTTATCTAAGCCCGAATAGGGTTAACCATTGTACACGGCTGTGTACGTAAATAGGATGATGTGTTGTTCAGCTGTTAGCGGTAACATTGTGTGCCCTTTAGGACCCCTTCACAAAAAATAACAACATTACATATGCATTTCGTGACCATTATGATAATTGCATTTTGCAGTTTTCATCATAGACCAGATTCCAAAAGTCGTATGTGAGTAAGACTCGGGACCGAGACTTGCACACCATAGTCTATAGAAATAAAGGATTTTACATGAATGGGTTTGTGATAAGGCAAATCCAACGAGTTTAATATATTAGTAAAACGTTCAATATTTTCTCTAATTACAAGCAAAACAAAAATCGACATTCCATCTGCTCCATTTAGCGAGACAGTCGTTTTGCGTCATATATTGATTTTCACATTATAAAACCATATGATATCACATAAATTTTATTATACATGTGTTAAAACGATACTTGTGACATGACTGAATGACTTAGATGAACGGGTTAGTTATGTGGTCTATGTAGTTTTTGGTTTGAATTAATGATCAGCTTAAAATACAGGGACGACTGGTTTGTTTGTTGTCAGTGTGTTTTTAATATGTGTTGTGTACTGCTCGGTGTATTTGGCAGCATGAGTCACTGAAATAAAATGGAGAAATAAAAAGACGCAACATGAGCATACCACAGTTTCCTAAAATACATCAGCAGTCATTACAAATCCCATACAGCAGAGATTATATTTAAACGACCCTAGAACGTTAAGCCAAATCAATCACCTAGCCAGCCATTCCCTAAGCTGGACATCATCCTGGGACTAGCTGTTTACTAGTGTAAACCGATATAAAGCTGAGCTTAGTATTGTTGTTGGTTTTTTAAAATTCAAAATAGAGGTTTTATGTCCGAATGCTAAATCATGTGTCATGGACAAGACTGAAAGCATTCGGCTGTCATAATCCCAAGCGCGTGACCGAGCAATCTCTTTTAACAATACCAGGAAGAATGTATCTAACTTTGATTGTGTTTCTAGGTATCATCGTTTTACATAATGTAACATTTTGACTAATCCCCTCCAAGAATGAGTTTCAATGGCGTCAGCAAAGTCATGACACGGTTCAATAAACTGCTTAAGAGATGTGCTTAATTGTTGAAAGGTAATGACCAGACGCGAAGTCCATCAAGTAAATGTCTTGGTTTATATAGCCTTGTTGACGCGTTGGACGCATTCCACCTTTATTCATGAGTAGTCATTCGTCCAAAAGAGGTAGATTAATACAATAATTTGTATGTCATCGAACTTACATGGATAGAAATTGTGATATATTGTTATGAAGGTATCCTCGGATTTCTGGTAAATGAATCTTTATGTGCAAAACCTTTTTAGATTTGACATTTAAACCATATGTTGGTTGGCGGGTTGATAAAAGATAACATTACGGATGGGCTATCGTGCTTGCAGTGTGTTGTGTGTATGTGAATCGTGTGCGTTTTTGGGAGACTGCAGTATGTTAGTATTTTGACTCGTTGAAAGAGAGGAGTTGTTGCCCTTTGCATAGCACTATCCCACGGAAGCATGCCATCAAAGACACATGCACACCCCAACCCGGTCAAATTAAACGGGTTAATCGGGTTTTTTTCCTTTTTTCCGAAGACATTTATTTTGAATAATCTATTTTCGTTATTAAGGATGCCTTATTAGTTCGTATTCATTAAGGAAGTTTTGATTAAATGGCTAGTGTAGAAATAAATAGTTCCTATTAACAAACTTTAACGAAAATTGTATTTTATCACTTAAAGTTCTTTAAGATTTCGACATTAAAAGACTTTTGTAACCATTTGAAAATTTTGTGTACCCTTGTCTTAATGTCTGAGTCTGGAAAATGCGAAATCTTTTTTTCAACATATGAATCCTTTCCTTTGTCGAGATAAGATTTAAGAAAGTAAAATATGTCTCCTTCTCCTATGTGATATTAAGACAATTCAATAAGAATATTACCCAACAGAGACAGTCAACATAAAATGTTTATCGCTGTTTTTGTGATATTTTGTTCAGCAAAATATATGAAAGTGATATATCTTTGTCATGTGGTTAACCACCATCTATCATATTTTAAGAATTTTCCTGAAATAGATTGTAAAGAAATAGATATATATATACATTTCGGAATTGTCTGAAGAAGATAGATTAAATAATAATGCGTACTGGATCGCAATGGCAGGCTCAATGGCAATTGAAATATATCAACCAAAATATTTTTGCGTGCGATCAAATTTCAAGTAATTCACGCAGAATTAGAAATTGAGAAACTAAATAACCGCGGAGATATATCGGTAACAGATAGCGCTGAGTCATAATTACGGTTCTAAATTATGAATTCAAATCGCGAGGAAAATTCACTAATCATGAAATCACGAGATGATATCACCGCGAAAATTACTAGACACCTACCTCGACTATACCGTTAACCAACTCTATTTCGCATGCGATTTATTTTCGCGAATTTCGAGATCAAGTTTAGGTGGCGAAAGTTTATCTCCGCGGATTGATCTCTTCCACAATTCTTGCACAGTTAAATTTAAATGTATCTCCATTCAGTTTTATGTCCGTGAACCTTCATATTTGAAGCAGAAATCGCAAAATTTAGAAGCCTCGAAAGAAAGTTGATTTACAGTAGACCATACAAAATTAATACAACATAATTGTTAAATTTCATCGGTGTAAAAATTCACTATTATCTGTTTCGAAATTAGTCGCGGGTAATTATTTTCGTAAGTACTTTCTGTTGCCTTTGAAGGCGTCATATACTGATTGTGTTCGAAATCAAAATTAGAACATGTCATGTGAAAAGTTTTTATATTTATCATATTTCGCAAATTTGGTTAAATCCGCATATTTAACGAAATTAAAAAACCCGCAAATTTAAGCAAGTATACAGTTATTGGAAAGTTATGCTATATGCGTAATTATTGTAGCTTAATCAAATTTTAGAGCTTAATTGGTTTTGAACATGTAATCGAAGTAATGAACCATGAATGAACTACGAATTCATAATAATTGCTATAATATCAACATTCAGTAAATATAATTAGTCCAATACTATTTCAGCCTTAAATATGCAAAAAGTGCCAGAATATGACTACCGCTAATTTATCACAGTATTAGTCTGATGTCGTGTTAACAGAGGTCACAAACAAAACCACAGCCATAAATCTATGTTTAATGACATTAGGTTATCCATCATTAACGCTTTGTAATGTTCTGAATATGTGACAATGTTCTCATAGACTACACGTAAAGCAAATCAATATTTCTCATGCGAGGATATCTAACACTGTCCTTATAGACATGCAGATACATCACCGACATAGCCAGAGTATACTGGTACAATACGATTATTTTGAAAAGAAATGAGAGTATGACATTGTAAAAGGTTATACTGTATATCCGATTATTTACGCATGTCAAACTTTCCGTGATTTTCTAACGAAAAAAATACTAGAAAACTTAATTTCAGTTGTTGTGAATTTTTTGCATTTGATTTACATAGTATTTATTAGCGAAGCAGTTCTCAATTTATACGAATCAAATTTGCGCGATCGTCACACGCACTTGCGAAAGTATCATCCTTGCGAAACCATCCTGCTGTACGGTAGCGAAATTCCGATGTATTTATAAGTCATTGCTTGCTGTTCATTTTTTAACAATGAATTATGGATCTTTCGATGTTTTAACCAGTCACATGTTTTTTAGATTATGCTGCTATTTCTTTTTAGAGGTCGCTGTGACATTATCACAAGCGCTCCATTTCTGACTGCTCCCATTTCCCTCTACCCACAAACCAAACAAGGCCTTTACTGACCATGGCTGTAAATAAGACGCAAGATAACCAAGCTTAAATTTTCTTATTTGATTGATTTCAATTGTCAAAAGGTACAAAATATTTGTAACCTACAATCTAACATTAACTTATGTATTAAAATGAAGTCATAGGTCATTGTTTTCGTATTCTAGAAAGAACTGTCCGTTATTTTACTGAAGTAAGCAGTAGATTCCTTTTGATTTGAGAATCTACTAACAAAATCCACTTCTGGATATCCGAATAATGAATCCGTTTTGGTACCGACAACGGATTAAATCTTCGAATAACTAATCCGCTTCCGCTGCCTGCAGCGGATTAGAGATTCGAATCACGAGTTCGCTTCCGTTGCCAGCTAGCAAGTCAATCTTCTTTTTTCCTTGAATGATTTTTCTTGAATAAATACTTTTCAGTACCTGGGATAAGACTGAGGAGCTGAATCCTGGGGTAAGAATCTCGTTACCTGTCAAACACAACACGGGCCACGAATCTGACAACTCGGGGGAATTGGGTGATTCAAGAAGAGAATGGCTTGCTCAGAAGGGAATAGTTATCTTTTGTGATAATGTAAAACAGATCACACGCAAGAAGATGATTACGCAATCGACAGACAATGCATTTATTACCTTACTCATGGCGTGCATTGTCGATAATGTTATCGAGTATGATGTATATTCAATTGGCCTTTGTAGACGACGTGGGATATAGTCTTCTCAACGACAGTACCAAGCCATAAGTATGGTAACAACGTCATGTTCTCCATTGGATTCAGTGCTTTTCACATTTTTAATAGTGATGGGGATTATTATCCAATAATAAAGAAGTTGCTATTGGGTAAACTAACTTGGTCTATTGTTTATTTTATAGTACATACATAATCTTCTTCAATTGGTTGCAGAGATGACGATCTTTTAATGTGGAAGTCACACTTTTTGAAGTGTGTTATGGATAAAGAAGCAAATGACGTCATAAAAATATTCTTATGAAGTTTGCCATCTTGAACAAGAAAAGAAAATATATTAAAAAGAAAATTCAGAATGTCTCTGTTTATCGGACTAATTTTTCTAGATTATTGCATGGCAAACCAACTTGAAATCGAAAGCACTGAACCTAATGAGAAATATAACGTTGTTTTAATACCTATGACACTGTAATGTAGTCTAAAAATCAAAAATGGAGGACTGACCATTCAAAATCTTTCAGGAAAGCTATTTCATAGATTCATGGATTGGATTCTATTTTGCAATGGCGTCGATAACCATATTAACTTGTTTTTGTAAGAGACATATATGTGTATAACATACAACTTGTGTCCAACATGGCCTGACAGAGAATGTCTTGGAATTTCACATGCAGTTCCGCCATAGATATTCCTCCAGAAATCATAAATCTTAGCATTTGACTAAACCATTTCTCAAGAACATAATCCAATCTATTTGAAAGCAAACTATCCATTACTAGTAGTTGTTGTGAAAGACAGACCAATATAATTTGACAAATTGAACATCGAAGAAAAACTAGTGCTATCAGATGCCTGCTACAGCATCCTTTATTCCTGTGGCCATGGCCGACGAATCATCTGAGCTTGATAAGCAGCCATTCAACAGGCTTACTTTGACGATGGGGTTTATGTATAGACAATAGTTCGATAAGGAATGGATGTACCATTAGCTGAGAGAAACAAGGTCAACCCGAACATATTTCATTTTTGAATGTTACCCTAAAGGCACGAGAAAAAAGCATTCAGTCAAAAAGATAGATTCGTTTTTGGTTTTTTAAAGATACGGTGGCTTTATGGTAAATGCTTGTTATCGATTTTTATATTATTCATATTTCTTTTTTTTTTTCTTCTTTTGATTTCTATAACATATCATCTATATGTTTACAATAAATAGATAGGGTTGACAGAGAAAGTATGATGAATGTTTTGGAATTGCAAGTGTCGTCACAAGCATCATTCATGTTCTTCTCAAATGCACTAAAATCGCCGTCCATTTCCAACATAACGTTCGCAATAAACACCATCTTGTGAGAGTAAATTATCGCCTGCACACGCTTATTGTCTATGCTGAAAGTTTTTAACGTGTTCTTCAAGTCCAATAAGATTTCACATAACTCTTCTCAAAATTCATTTCGCTACGATTTAGTGTTTCGCCATCAACTGGTAGAAGATAAAAACATTAAAGGCGCAGTTACAGAAAACATGCACTCTTGTACAAAAGCCAATAAGTTTAAAAATAAAATGATACACTTTTCTCGTTAAAACGCGATAATTACCCCGATTAAACGCGTTAATTATATCGTTAATTATATCGTTATAACGAGATACAAAATAATTATCTCGTTTTAACGCATAAGTTATCTCGTTTTTACTTGACAATATGTTTTTGGACTTTTGCTTTTTTATATATATTTTATTTTTTAATTATTTTTTTTCTTTTTTTTCTTTTTGTATTCATTTTTTTGTTTGTTTCACTTTAACACTGTAGTCCATGACGAAAGTATACATATGGTACATAAATAATCCACGTCCATAGAAATGGTTCAATGTCGCACACATATTGTTTTGTCGAGATCAAAGGTGACATCTTGTTTGATAACACACCGACCGCGGGTAACTTGGGGTAATTATACACCTAAACTTAATTAAGGTGCGTGACACATTGACGTCACATGAAACAAATATGGCACATAGGCGTATTTGGGAAGTGATTAATACACAAGGAGTATAACAACTATTGTTCTCCAGTTTGAGGACATAATCAATCAAACAAATCATAATTATCGTGATTTGACGTGCTCTATCATTTATGTCGAATGTCTGCCATACAATGTCGGTCTTGCATTATCCCCTCGTGTAGCTGAAATTGGTAGTTTTGGTCACTTACATGTTTCTCTACTGCTAGAAACACAATGATTGAGTCTCTACATTGCACTTTTTGACTTCGTTAGCATTTGTTCAAATTGCTAATATGGATTTTTGAGGCATTATTGGTTGTTGGTGGGTTGATTATTTGTGGTGGGTTTTTTTTCGTGCGTTTTCTTCTTTTTTCACTTTAATGTCCTATGAAAAGATGAAGTTATTCAGAAGTGGTTTCCTCTGTATGAGATCGATGTAATGGAAGACTGTGATATATTCGTGCTGTGTTGGTAACAACAGAAACTCCTGTCCGTTTTGTAGTGCTATCCTACAGAAACATACAATAAAAGGCTTAAAGACAGCGTTCCATAGTTGGCGTAGTGTTAAGTCATTTGCTTTACGTAATCAAAACGAATGGCCCTTTTTGCAAATTTTCAACCAACTTTAACGCCCCTTGGCCATCTTCATGCACAATGAATCAAAAGTCAGTTTAGTAAAATCCCTATAGAGGTCACTTGCCCAGTAACGTTGGGTTTTTCCAGGCTCCACACTTTTATCACACTCTAAGACTACGAGCATCCGGCCTATTGAAAGAGATTTATGTAAGTTGTATCCCGGCCTATTGAAAGAGATTTATGTAAGTTGTATAACTTGTTTTGCACTCTTGTTTTTCTTTAAAAAGTGACGTGACCTCGAACCAGGTCAATATTGTTAGTATATAGGTACATGGTTGACCTTTTCACAGTATGAATCTGATCCCCATATTAATGTTCTGGACAATAAACGTAACTTGACACAGGGCGAACGGATGGAAGAACGGACGGATCTCCTATCCCATCATACAAGCTAAAAGGAACGTCCATAATCCTGTCATAAATGAAGTAATCAATGTGTTTTCTACCTTTCCGGTGGATTCGTCGTTCTTATTTGAAATCAGGTTCAATATTGATTTCAATGTGATGTCATTGACCTGAACTCGCCCAGCAAAAGAAGAGTACTTTTCCCAGCAAATGTTGACATTAGACAGGTATTTGAGCTCAATCAATAAAGAGGAGTGATGATTCGTTTGGTTTGGTTTTGATTTTCTTAGCGTCCCAACCAAAGCTTAGGTAATTTCAGAACGACCTCTTAAGTACAAGCTTCCTGAAGGCATGGTTGGCTATCTGTAATTTGGAAGACAAAATGTTGTTATGTATTGATATATTGGAAATTTGTGTGTTTACAGTATCATCTTACTAAAGGAATTGCTGGGATTTATGGTGGAAAACCGGAGAAAAAACATCGACCAACGGTCAGTACCTGGCAACTGCTAACACATGATATTCGAACTCGCAACACAGAGGTGGAAGGTTAGTAGTAATATGTCGGAACATCTTAACCGTTCAGCCACCACGGGACAACATGCGACCGGCTTCACTTTAGTTCATTTAGTTGAACACTTTTTTCAAGATGTTATTGCCTAAGGAAAATTGTGATATTATTCTGGTTTATCAACCATAGCAATCGGTGCGGTAATCATTGTTCATCTGATAAAAGTGGGGTTTTTTCCATTACATATCTAGTCACCATCATGTGTTCGAGTTGATAGGAAGTTAGAACTACAACTGCAGTAACAATGAACATGATTGAGTCATACACCCGGGAACCACCGGGTGGACAGATACGAGCTATTTGGATTATGAAATTGAATAGGGTATACATTTCGCACTTTAGATTTTTTCTGTCTTTAGCAAACATTTCAGTGTAGTAAGTGGTACTAGAACTTCAAAAACATTTTATGTAATACATAGAAAAAAATATATTGCATTAAGTAAATGTATGTATATTTTAAATGTACTGTATGAAATAAGCATTTTTTGTCAAGGTGTAAAATGCTTAGAATAACTAACGAATACACTCAGAAACAAGATATTTCATCGATAAAATGCCATCGATTTGACCATACAAATAACAAAAAAAATTAAAAAGTTTCTTATCTTGTTATCTAGATTAATTTCGAACGTACATATACATCTGTATGCAGAATTATATTGTGTACCAGGTCATTATTTAAATAAAATTAGATATATTTTAAGCTCTTTACTTTTATATTTCAAGGTTTTGAGATGCAAATGCAACCCTTTGGATTTGTTTTGAATCTTAGTTTATTACTTAGAATAAAATCAAGGTGATGTTTAATATTTTGTCGTCATGGCGACACATATTTGGTCGTCATAGTGACTCATTTTTGTTCGCCATGGTTACCAGACTATTCTAACAACCTCTGATGCTACTGACACAAATGTAGAGTGTTTCGGTACCGATATATTTACTTTCCATGCATCTTCACACGTTTGGTAAAATATAACAACCAATATAATGATTTTTTAAAAATTATATCACAGAACGTCGCGCTGGAAATTTGATGATAATTTATCAAGGGGCATTTACTGTAATTCAACTGATTTTCACGGTGACTTCATTTTGCGTTTTGCTACCTAATGACTTATTCACGGCGATTTAATTTTGCGATCCTGACTCATGATTCTTCATTACATGTGTTGGAAACAATTTCGCAAAGATTTATTTTCGCGATTTTTCTTCGATTCACGAAATAAGCGAAATGAATCGTAAGTTGGTTTAAAGTAAAACTGGGCGAGAATGCTGATAAGAAATATATCGTCTTTGATAAATCTGGAAATGTTCATTCGCTATCGGCGTGATTCATACCTCTATGTCTACAGCATTGTCTCTATACATACCGTAATGATGATTGCGTACTTCAAGAACGGATAATTAGTTTCTACACTGGTCACAAAAAGTCAATTGTTTTACAGAAATAATCTAGTGTTTCATCAAATAACGTATTTGGCAATAACATTCGTCATTTGATATTCCAAATTATTAGATATTGCTGTAATTTATCATTTGCGTCCCTATATTGAATGTCTGGTTGAGTATTTCTACAAGAAATGAATACTGATGCCAATAGCTGGCTTTGTACTAGTTGTCCAGGATAAGATTGATTAAATACTGTATGCTAAACGAACCAGAAACCTATCTTGTAATAAATGCTTTTGTGAATAACAAAAAACCCAACAAAAAACAAATCTTCCTTAACAATAAAGATGTTCCATCGCCGACAGACTACAAACGATACACATCATTTGAACAATAAATGGTGTTAACCAAGGATTTATAAGTGATAAGTCATATATGTCCTTGGTATTTACTCATATACATGTACAGGGTACCCAAAAACATGTCCATAATTTGACGCTTTATAAACATGTTTTAATAGACATAATACTTTGATCTATATACCATAAGAAAAGTAATTATCCGCTCTGTACAACGATATATAACAACCCGGTAAAATATCGTTTTGTTATTACTTAATTGAAATTCGAGAGAAAATTACATTTCGCTAATTTTACAATTTGTTCAGAACATTACTTTCAGTTAAAGAGAGTGTGCGATATCTTTGCCATTCTTTTCGATGACATGATGAATTATGTCCCTGAAATTCCTCATGACCTCACAATTCTGTAAATCTGCTTCCTGGATATGGACTGCATACTGGAGTGACATTTTCATAGCAATTCATTCACATAAGTAGGGAATTTCTGGCCGCATAGTAGAGTTAATTAATTTCCGCCTGATTCTTCATGGTGCTCATGTATATCTAATTAACACAAAAGATAATGTAAAATAACTTGTTTTGCTTTAGGATGCATAATCAGTTCATGGACTTCTTCCCGCGACGTAATTAAATATATTTTATCTTGAAGTAAAATGAAAAACTCAGATTTTTCAATGGTAGTAATAATGTAAAGTATGTAACTTTTGTATCTGAAGAAAAATATTAAATCGCTTATCTTGTATCTTGTTCTTGATAAAGAAAAATTATATTCGTCAGCGGTGAAGCATCTTTAAAGTTCTCGCTGTCAAAATTCGAAAAAGTGGTCTGTATGTCGATTCGCTGACTGACTCTCAAAATTTGTAGCATTTTACGATGAAATCCTCCATCAACGATTTTGTTTTTTCTTTGAATAATTCCAATCTGTCTTCATGTCTATGTTTGGCTACTTTTGACTCACGAAACTCATTTATATTTTCTATGTAGACTCCAGAGGATCGCGGTGGTCTGATGATTACGGTGGTAACACTCTCCTCGATATCCCAGAGGTTGCAATCACTGTCATGATATCCATATCTGGAATTTTTCATAGCTAAATTGAATAATTTTTATACGACAACAGATGAGCACGCCATTTGCTCCTTTGATGTACATGAAAATAATTGAATAAAAGTATATTGTTTGGCTTGATGTTGTGCGTTGCTTTCTGTAAATCTTCAAAGAAAGTCCCTGCACCCTTGTGATTGGTCAGTTTTTTTCACCTGATCTGTCCTAAGTTGTACAATGAGATAGTCCAGTGGAGTATATATAGACAGTGAATTAACCCCTGGAGTAACGAGGATACTGGAACTGTTGAAATCGAGATGAGAAAATTGCTAGACACAGATCACATAAGTTTTTCCTCAACGAATCTTGGCTTTTTCAAACCGTTGACAGATAATGTTTGTTATGAAAATAAGGTTTCCCATTGCTTCGACACATGCTGTTGGATTAAGGTTTTTTTTACATTATTTCATATACATTCCCATTAATTATTACACTGTAAGTGTGTTCAGGACCTGTGTTTATTCGGTTAATTATGTAAAATATGTATGGATACCGTTAACTAAACTGCAAGTATAGGAAACTATAATTATAATCGAATCAGAAATTATCATATTTTTTTTCAAAAACAAAAACGTAATTTCTTTACATGTTGAAAATTATTGATGGATTTGGGTCCAAAAAGAGTTCAACCCATATATTGCCTTTCATTTCCATTTCGCTTATTTGGCTTCGAAGCAAAAAATAATATATTCATTCTGTAAAATGAATCCTAACCCCTGCAGCATTTATTATATTTCTTTACTACGATCGTTGTTAATAACCCTGACTTTGTTTAGGACGTAAAACAAAATTTAATCATAGAGACAATGTCGTCATACTATAACTTTCAAATGACGATTTTCCATTTGAGACACGATGGTTTCATAGCTAAATTGTTTATCACGAATATGTAAATTGCGATATCTTTTGCAGACGAGTTGCTTAGTTTGTCTGTAGAATTAACATGATAATGCCAAGAACAAATCCACATATTATGTATGTTTATACTAGATGTCAGATAATGGTTTGCCTTGGTTTGTTCTCATAGCTAAGGAAGCGTATTAGTAGCATATTGTCATCCCTATATTACAGTTTTAAATATAAAAGGCCCATTACATTTTCGAAACTATTTATTTATTTTTTAAGTAAGAATGTAAAAGTTATTCGCTTACAGTTAATACCACACTTATCATTCTCTTCTGAACAATTCACTAAAATAAATCAAATGTTAGTACGCCGTTTTCCAAACATAAGAATGTTTTTGGGGAAAAAAATAAGCCAATGATTTTTATACATGAAAACACTATTCCACAATCGCCGTTTTAATCGTAAAAAAATCCAAAGAATAAAGCTATTTTCGGAACTATTTTGTGTTGCCTTGGTGACGAGAAGAAGTGACTGGCGGCTGTTCTGCGGGTGTACATAGGTGTAGATAACTGATGCAATGTTGCAAATTTATACAATAATGTTATACCGAATACATAAAATGTGACCTTTTTCACTAGCGCAAATTTTAATTTGGTTAACGTAAATACAAGGATTGATTATCAACTTTGTTGCTTGCATTGACTGACGAAGAAAGTTAATCTCGTGCAAATGGTACATGAACAGCTTCACAGTTCACTTCATTTGCACGAGATTTATCTTCTTCATCAGTCAATGCAAGCAACAAAATTGACAATCAATCTTTAATTAAAATGGGATTGGTGAAAAAAGTTTCGGATTAAAGTGCAAACTTTATAGACTGAAGTGTTAAATTAAAATATTTAATTGTAGATTTATTTTTTGACTAATTTTCGATAGCTTTTGCAATTTTTCTTGTTAGAAACTTGGTGTATATACCCAACAACTTTATTGAGGCTAATCAGAACTGTTTTTATAATAGTTGTTGATTTTGAGAGAGATTTTGTGACTTAAACTGTGGATTGTTGCAATAGTGATAGTGCATGGGTAGATTAATTGTCTGGAGCTAAATCAACTATCTGTGGACATTTGTACTCCTCAGCATGGATTTGTGAAATTAAATTCTTTTTTTTTTTTTTTTTTTTTATCTGAAAGGATCAAGAATTATACAAAGGACATTCGCTATACAGATTAGCAACAATTTAAACCTCAGTATTGTTCTTGTATCACCACCGACACTATGTTTGATATTGTAAACTGCGTATAGTTTTGTGTCTAATAATTTGTGTTTTGGAATTCAGACTTCAATCTCTGTTATTTTCGCCCAATATTTATCAATAGTCAACTCCTGACATTATAGGTATCGGAACTCCCGCCCATTAATTTCGCTCAAGAGGAAAAATATATATATAATGCTCTTCATTTCTCTAATTGGTTGATATAATCGACTGAAATTTTGGTGGCAATGAAGCTATGTGTATTACCTCGCTGTAAATATGCCACATTAATCATCTTTAGCGGCAATTGGTATGATAAAAAACAGCGTTCACAGAACCCACAAAAATATACTGAAGTTTGGTATTATGATATTCATTTCAAACAATGCTTAAATAATTTTACCTTTTTTCAGATTGATACGATTATTTAACAACCGTCAAAAGAGATAAGACACTTGATTTTTGGCGCGGGTATATCACTTTTCGGGATGACAAAGCGTCATAATCACCTGAAAATAAGTCTATAATTGTATAAGATAATACAAAATGGCATATTTTTCATTTAGAATTGATGACGTTAATTTGTACCCATAGAAAATGCCCTGAATGATCCTATTGTTTTTGTAGTGACAACATAAGTCTCTAGGTCGACGAATGTAGGTTGGACACGTATGTTTTGACCCTTTGTAACTAAACAAATTACGGTTTCTTTATAGGACAAAGAGAAATTAATATATATCTGACAATCTGTCAATTACTATTCATTGTATTGTTTTGTATACTGATAAAAAACGATGACAGTTGTCAAGACAAGACCCTAATTTCTTTTGCTGTCTAGACAAGACTAGAATATTCCTGTTTTCTTTGTTAATTGTTTCGTTTTGTTTCAATACAAAAATGCACTAAAGATTTCCTAATGACAATATCGTAAAGTAAGACATTACATTTGACAAATATATTCGATTGATAATAAAATGAATATGTCCAATTAATACGACTATTATGTATACGTATATTGCTGAAGGTGAATTCTTATGTAAAAAAATTGTCACTTGACGTCGAAGATGCTCCAACGCCGACAGATCATAAACGATACTCATTATTTAAATAATAATTGGTGTTTAATCATGTATATATACTATTTTTTACGAGGCTTTAAAATAATTAAAGATTGATATTAATTCTGATTACGTATACAGTAGTATGAACGCTGCTGACGAAGATCATTTTATAAGAAGAGCGTTAGCTGTCCATTAATGAATATCGATTTGTTCGTTTACCGCTCAGTTGAATATGTTCATTACCAAGTGCGTTTATACCACTGTATGTGTTGACAATTCGTAAGTAAATTTACTTTCTCGTTTTAGTCTTGACACAGTAAATTTGGTAACTGCTATTGCCGTGGTTACTAGGCTAAACAGTCTGTACATACGCTAATTCCTTTACAAAGACGACAAAAATATAAATATTATCATGCGATTTTTGTGATGTCCACTCAAAAACAAGGTCAACTATATCGTCTGATAGCTAAGCCATATATATAATATCATGTTTTTAATTAAGAAGAAGCTATTTCTCCAAGGTAAAATCCAAATGAAGTATATTATCTTTTCTTGTGGATGCACAAGGGTATGGTAATCAAGTAAATCTGTTCTTGGCAGTTTGCCTCTTCTTTCTTTTCATAGAATCAAATCGTTGCTAGAGCATCACCCCGCGTTGCATCTGTAATAACCAAGCATGGAATTGAAAATCAGTCTATCGTCAATGATCGTTACCTTCATACGTATAATTTATAATCAACAACTATTAATTATATATCTGGCGTCTTTCCTGTGTGTGGGAAGTGTAAATAATTGTCGAAAAGCGATTCTAATTACATCGTCTTGTCTGGATCCTTCTCGCAATTTAGGAGATTAAATTATACAGCCATCTTGAAGTCTGCATTGCAGATGTTACACTATCGGATCATCACGTTTTCTTACGCTTAGACATAAGAATGCAATTAATCCTAATGTTATCATATTCGCTCCGTAAGTACACACTGGGTGTAGTGTATCTGCGATGACGTAGCTCTGAACGACGGACGGAAAATTTCTGACAGATGGTCGTCGTTAGAGCTACGATTCCGTCCTATTGACCGCAGTGTTGCAAAATATCCAGCGGTGAAAATGTTACAATTCACGTGTGTAATGAAAATTTGTATTTAAATCAAACAATATTTAACTTTTTTTTTAAATAAAATGATTATTTATTTACCCACATTTATGTCTTAAATTTGTTTGTAATCACATTTGAATGACTCACGTCTCCGACACGGCTGACTTGGCCGCCATGATACTTCTCGTTTTAAAGTCTTGCGCTCCAAACATGGCAACTATATATACATGTACCATATGTGAAATGACAATTTTATTTCTACGAAAGAAATATAATATCAGAGTTTTTAACTTATATTTTTACAATTCTTCTTTAAATTCCACATAATATTTATTTTGTGAAGTATCACAATGTTTATTCTTAGTTTGTTTTTGTTTTTGTTTTTTTTTTTTAACTTCAAAACATTTTATCTGTTGAGTGTTTCATTTACTCACGGTTTCCGGTAATTCAAACATGGCGGCAAATTTGAACAAAATCATATGTGTGTTGTGTTTGCCTTAGATTTTACCACTTATAGTTGATAAAACATTATAATCGAAAGATTTGTGAATGGAAATATTGATCATATTTGTCAGAACAATACAGTTACATATGGATATCATCCGAAAAATATATTTCTATCGCCCTAAAAGTCCCCGATTTGGATCACATCGGAGTTTGCAACACTATCGGTAACGGGGTGGAATTCATACCCTGCCGGGAACAGAGTGGAGGCAGGGTATGATAATTCGTTCTATTCTATTGAATAAAATATGTTTCTTAATTGGTATTTTATCATTAATTGTATCAATAACATTTGAAAAAAAAGAAGTATTATTGTGTTACTATGGTATAAAAAAAACAATCACTTATGTTTGTTCAGTTTTTGTAAAACTAAAGGTCATAGGAAAATTTGGCAGTTTAAATTTAAGCATCTATTTAGTTCCAATTCTTCTACCGCACACATCCTTAAATGTCCTGGTTACTATTAGGACGTTAGACTGGTAATACTTATCAAACTAAACCAATTAACTGGTACAGGAAATCTAGAGTACCCGGTAAAAAACAACAAGTAAGAACCAGTATCGGACAACTTCATGTACAATGTATGTGCCCGTAGGACAAAATTGAAGAAGCTATTATGAAACGTTTTGTGCCAACTGTCATTCACTATACACCCACATAACAATTCGAATAAAACATGAAACAGATATGAGGAAAACCAGAGAATTGACTTCTTTATTGGAATTATCCTCGTTGCCTGTTAGGTTCGTACTCATGCGTCGGCATTTTAGCGCTAAATGAACCTGTGAACCATGTTTTTCAGGAACTGATTTTGAATTACCGATGGGATTCCTAGATCAAAGAAACGACCCAGACGGATCTATTTAGAATCATGAAATTAGGTTGTACATATTAACTTCCTTATTCAAAGATGAAAACGTATGGGAGTTGTTCTGTTCGTACCTTCATCTGATTCTATTCAATTACTTGTATAGTTAAATTATATCTCTAAATATCCTCAAATACAAGAAAGTAGCAAATTGCAAGAACACGACAATTCTGTGTAACATTAAATGGAATGGCGTATAATCAATAAAACCATATTATTTCTTTAGGAAGCGTAATGCTAAATGCCATGGACGATTATAAAATATGCTGAGACATATGTATAAAGCTATGGTTTTTTGTTGGGCCCATATCTGGTATCTGATTACTTGTGGTCGAACGTCTGAACCTCTAGGACACCGAAAGATTTAATTCACTTAATCGACAAGTCTTTAAATTACCCACGACTTGTCAAATTTGTCGGCTTGTTCGTTTCGTGTCAATATATATATGTTTGTCACATAAACAAATATGTCTAGGAAACAGTATCGCTCTCCGCTTAGTTTCTTGTAGCTAGCGGAGCGGGGGATTTTCCTGATTGGTGTAGCTGTTATTTCTAATAAAAGTATCGTTATTAAATCAACGTTGTGCCGCTGTCTGCGTCATGCGGGCTTTTAAATTGATTAAGTAGCTGCGCGTCTATGTAGGGATGCACGGCGTGTTTTTACGAAAATACGACAATAAAAGCACATCAGCAACAACCCCGTCAATCAGAGACGGCAGTATCACCGGGAGACTATCATTTCAGGGCTTATTGGTAAGCAGTGTTTCTAGTCGTATGACAATTATCAGAATATTGACAGCTTCCCAGAGGGGGAGATAGCACTTGAGCTTTCGCTTTGGGCTAGACTACAACGTTATACATTCATAGTTTTTCGTAATATTGAAATTTTATATCTATATCTTTATTTTATTGTATTATAGTATCTCAGAGACACAATTGACAAAGGAAGACAACTTTATCACTTAAGCTCACGATATGTGACAGTTAATCGCCTAGAAGAAAAAAACATCCTTTCAGTTTACACCACTATTACACATCCACATTCACAAAAAAGGGACCACTTTGCGAAGCGATGGTCGGTCTGATATCATGACATGATCTTAGTGACAAATCATCCATTACATGAATATCTGGGTCGTTGTAGTCTTGTCGATGGGAAACATACTGTGATAAATACCAGATTGGTTGTACATTGAACACCCGATAATCCGGACGCCTATAGTCCGAAAAACTCGCAGTCCGGACAGAAATGTCAGGGAACGGATTACCGTTACGTGCTACATGTTGCCTAAGAACACAAAATAAGGCAGTCTGGAAAATTCGTAATCCGGACGATTTAGGCTGGAAATGAAAGAGTTCTTATCATCGAGGGTTCACCGTGGATAAAAAACGATATTAAGATCGTTTTTGAAAAAGTAGTAACATGGGCTTTGTTTTTCAGGAACCTATCAGTGAATCGTATACGATTAAATGCAATTAAAAAGGAGAATGACTTTGAAGATGATTAAATGAACAAAAAAAAACTGTCGGTTTTTAATACTGAATCACCGCCATGAACCTTTCAAAAATACACAATGTGTCTTAATTTAAAACATATCACTTTTTGTTCGTTTTTGGTTTCCAGAGTTCTAGACGATATTCATATATATTTTAAAGTCCATTCGTTACTTAAGAATTTACGAGGTTTTCAAGCTGTATGTCGTTAAAGACAACAACTCAGAGAAAAACATTTACCTCGTAAGATGATCTCAGAGAGTTTCTAACTTAGCAGCCAAAGAGGAAGGAGGGCGTCAGATGTAATGGCGTAATACCTTCACCAACAGACTAGTGGGCCCTGAAGTACGATAACAGGACAATACTTCAGTCAATGTTCGAAATGATATCCAGATCTACAGAATCAATCCATGCATAGACCGATAACGCCAGTGAACAAAACATGTGTCCCGAGATACCATTTTTATAGAGCTGTAAGGTGTATTGTAATAAAATGGTGCTTCGATCTGCTGTATAAGGATGTTAAAGACTCTGGCTCCAATGTCGTTGTTATGACAACGGCACTTTGTTACCTTGTCTTGTCTTCAAATCATATCCAAAACCCTTAAAAATTCAGGCACACTTAAAGATGCTCCACCGCTGACGAATGGTGTTTTTCTCTATCAAAAAAGGAGCGAACGAATTAGTGTTTTTCTTCAGTTACAAAAATTACTTTATTGCGCCCGAAAAAAATCCTTGGTACTTAGCCCTGTATGGATAGATACCGATTGCGTATGTACCAAATGTAAAATGAAATATTTCATGTGTTTTTTTGTTAATTCGACACCTATATACACCATTAAACATCAGTTATTGTTCAAATGATGGATATAATTCATGCTCTGTCTGCGATGGAACATCTTTTATTGTCTTATGGTTTATTTACGCCATTATGATATGGTCGTATCACAATCATAGCTATAAAATAATTATTTGATTAGCTGCAATATCGTTCGTGTAGCTCAAAAGACTTCTAGTCTAGACGGATAATGGTGTCGTCTTAAGAAAAGCACGGCAGACCAGGTACGTATATTCTACTATGCACAGACTTGCCTATTAATTCACTCCATTGTGCGTAATCCCATCCTCGGATACCCCAGTATCTAAATTCCACTACGCTTCAGCTGATACGTGGGTATACGATGATGGCGTTACCAATGTTTATTTATTTATGTTTTTTGGGGTTTTTTTGTCTTTAAAAAGGTTAACAAAGGTTAATGCAACTGAATGCAAATGATAAATGTCTAGATATACGAAATATATTTTATACATCCTTTCCACCTGTTGCACTGTATTTAATGAACTAGTCGTCGTATCCTTTAACGAGAACTGGCAGACATGAAGAGCCACATTGATGAAAGATAACAAAGACAGAAAATCAATCTCGATTAGTTGTCTTCGTGTTGTAAGACATATTTTATGAGATTGACTATCTAGGTTATAGGTGATTCTATTTACGACCATCATTAGAGAGAGCCTTATATCAGTTCATCTGTACTGTCCTCGCGGTCTTACCTATCATTATGTCTAGTAATACACATGTTGGACGGAAGAACAACGACAATGCTTTAGTCTGATGCTTCCAAGGCTACACAACAGTGTCACGTACAGCCTTCAAATACAACTAAACATAAGTCATTCGCGTTTATATTCCATGTTAATTCATGATTAATTTTCGGCGTCATTTTCTGAAAATTCTGTGATTTTATGTAAAGGAAGATAATAAAAAAAATGAAAAAAAAAAAAGTTTAACAATTGTTGTGGTTTATTTAGAAATACGTTTATGGGGAACTTTTTTCCCGCGTTAACTGCTTTTCAAAAGTATTATGAAAGGGGAAAAAATAAGTATCCCAGAAAAAAATCATATTGGTGATTTTGAAATAAGCTTGCGTGGAATTTGGCATCAACTCATGATTATTTTACACCGTCAGCTGTTTAAAATATTATGATTAAAAATGGAAAATAATTAATATCCCAGAAAATGGCTGTGTGTGATTTTTAAATAAGCATGTGTGGAATTTTGCATCAATTCATGGTTATTTTACACCGTCAGCTTCTTACAATATTGTGATCTTATAAAAAGAAAAAAAAATGCAAAAAAAATCTGAAAAAAAAAGTTTTAGCAATGCTGAATGTGATTTTGAAATAACCTTGCGAGGAATTCTGCATCAATTCGTGGTTATTTTTCCGCGTCAACTGCTTAAAGTATTATGATATTATAAAAAGGAAATTGATGAAAATTTGAAAAATATTTATTCAAATTGCTGTGTTTGATTATGAAATAAGTTTGTGTGGAACTTTGCATGAATTTGTGGTTATATTTCCGCGTCAACTGCATAATGTATCATGATTTAAATCGGAAAATAATAAATATCCTACACACAAAAAAATCAAATAGCTTTGTGTGATGTTGAAATAAGCATGTGTGGACTTCCTTACATGAAATAGAGACATAACACGTTCTGTTTTATCCCCTTTGGGCAGGACATAAAAGTGCTCTCCTCATATTTTATAAGTTCTATAGAAAATAAAATTCTACCCTATATATCCCTTGGCGCATGTCTTCACTGTTGGCAGTATCATGTGTGCGGTCTTTTATTCCTACATTTAAGTGACACTAGGCGGTAAAAACAGTATACCTTGAGTATTGTAAATTTACTTATGTATATTGTCAGCATCATTGTGACTTGTGGAGATTTCTTTGTACTATCTGACAAGTCACTTGTAACTGTGGGTTTTTTTCAGAAACGAGATAATGGTTAGGAAATGCGATTCTTCGTTCCTTTCTCCTTTAAGGTACAAACACTTCTATCGGCTGTTGTCATAACCACAATCTGAAGTGCATACGCGGTTAAAATCTCACCAAAGTTTATTGACCAATATGTACATTGGCTGCATTTTCTATGTTCATATCATTGCGACGACCGGCAGTATTCGAACCTGGCTTATTTTTATAGTAGGTTATATATAACAAATGTCATTAACGAAAGCAATTTGCATCTAGATTTCGGGCTATATTCATGATAGTAACAAAAACAATGTAGTGCTCACGGAATACTAGGAAAAAACTTTCACCGGAAGTCTCCGAAAGGTCACTGCGCACGGGTAATTAGGGAAGATACCTGCGCGTGGGAGTTTTTTTTTCTTCTTTTTTTAATCAATGTTATTTTTACATTCTTTATCCCCTTTTTTCTATTTTCCATTTCTTTGATGTATCTTCTATCGTTTGAGATTATCTGCATATCTGCATCTGGGCAATAAAGGTGCTTTTTGACGTCATTAATACAATGACCGTATCGATATTGATACGATATATAGTGATGAACATCTCCTTTTCATCAAAAGAGTGTTCAATATTCAAAGGGTCTCAGTGGGGCTCTGGAGGAGTATGAAATGGGGCAAATACATAGTTGCGCATTAATACGTTACGGCCGCCAAAAGTAGGAATTTCTTCCGATTAATGTTTGAAAACATCGTCTCTGATTGGTTAATATGTCTGCCTAGCGCCTTAGTTATCCAATCAAATAATGTTTCTCATTCTACAGTGTGAAGCGTTTTATTACACAGCACAGATGTTGGTTACTAACATTCCAATGGTCGTTTGACTATAAGTCAAAATTATTTTAATGAATTGAAAAAAAGCATGAAATCAGGTCCATATTTCATCAACGTACCTCAACGTCTAGTAATTTTTTACTGGAAATTCTACGTAGGGAAGAATCACAAAACTATATCAGGCTAAGAGAGTTTATTAATTTCTATAGTGCGTTTATATGGAATATTGTATGTCGGTGAGGTTTTTTTTTAAGTCAATGATTATTGCTGAAACTTGGTCCAGGTGGTTGGTACTCTTTTGAAAATAAAAATCACTATGCAGATTATTGCCAGTATTGCTAAAGGCTAAAAGACAAAAGGAGGTGACAGAAACTGAACACTTCTATTTATTGAGAATGAATAGAGATTTCACAACAAGTGGTTGTTTGATATGGAATTTATTCCATACGCGCGAGTTATTTTTCTAAAGGTTACTGAATACGCCTGATTTAGCAGTGTTTTGTAACTTTAAATAAATAACTCACAAGTGTGAAGTTAATTCCATATCAAAATGTTTATGTGACCTGTTTCTACTACAATAAAACTTCATTTCGAGGATCAATTAAACTTACCATATCATGAGTAAGTTAGGTTTTTTTCAGTTTGTGACATGGTCATAAATAAATTAATACACTTTAATTATGTAATACTTAAGCAAATCGAAAATCAATTTACTAATCAAAGCCAGGGGCTGAAAACACTTTTTCACATTTGGACTACATTTGTGTGCGTCCTCGCTTTGTGTCTGAGTGATCTGTAAAACTCAACTGATCGGAAGCTGTATGGAATCACGCGATCAACACATATTCGCGGTCAAAGGGCAAGCTATAAACCGATCAAAACGCTTTTAGAGTAAATATACTATTAATCAACGATTACAATGTTTAGTTGATACCCCGAGAGTTGAATAAATCTCTTCTTTTGTGGTAGAACACCATGTAAGTCAAAATCTTATCAACAAAATCAATAAACAAAAGTGTTGGTCAATACATAAAGATGGGCTGAGCAAAATGTCTAAAGAAAACGGAAACTCCATCTGAAAGAACACTTTACTTAATGTTAAAAGGTCAAAGTCAGAGAAACATCCTGGTTTAATGGTAGTGGTATGGCGTTATATTCGGTCATTAGTGTACCAAAGGAAATATCAATTCCAAGGACAAATAAATAAAAACTTAACTGTAACAGCCAGTGAAAGGAGGATAGACACAGTGGAAAAGTAAAAAAGCTACATTGTATGTTATAATGAAATCTAAAACAGCTACATTGTATGTCATAATGAACTCTGAAATATCTACATTGTTTGTAATAATGAAAAATAAATCAGCTTCATTGTATGTCATGCTGAAATCTGAAATAGCTACATAATATTTCATAATGAAATCTAAATAGCTACATTGTATTCCTAAATGAAATCTTAAATAGCTACATATAATGTTATATAGGAATCTAAAATAGCTACATTGTATGTCATGGTAAAATTTGAATAGCTACATTGTATGTCATAATGAAATCTGAAATAGCTACATTGTATGTCAAGGGAAATAAATCTAAAATAGCTACATTGTACATCGTAATAAAATCTAATTAGCTTCAATGTACATTGTATTCCTAAATGAAATCTTAAATAGCTACATTGTATGTTATTGAGAAATCTAAAATAGCTACATCATATGTCCTAGATAAATCTAAATTAGATGCATTGTATGTTATAGTCAAATCAAAAATAGCTACATTATATGTCATAATGAAATCTTAATAGCTACTTTGTGTGTCATATCAAAATCTGAATAGCTACATTGTATGTCATAATGAAATCTAAAACAACTACACTGTACATCGTTCGGAAGTATAAAATAGCTACATTGTATGCCCTAAAGAAATCTAAAGTAGCTACATTATATGTCGTGTAGGAATGTAAAATAGCTACATTGAATGCCGTAGAGAAATCTGAAATAGTTGCAGTACATTGTATATGTCATAATGAAATCTTAAACAACTATATTGTACATCGTAATGAAATCTAAAATAGCTATATTGTATGACTTAATGGAATCTAAAACAGCTACATTGTATGTCATAATCTAAAATAGCTTTATTGTATGTCATAATGAAAACTGAAGTAGCGACAGTACATTGTATAACATAGTGAAATCTAAAATAGCTACATTGTATTTCATAGAAATATCTAAAATAGCTACATTGTATGGTATAATGAAATTTAAAATAGCTACATTGTATGCCCGAAAGATATCTATAATTTCTACATTGTATGTCATAGCGAAATCTAAATAGCTACATTTTATGTCACAGTAAACATTAAATAGGTACATTGTATGGCATAGTGAAATATAAGATAGCTACATTGTATGTTATATAGAAATATGATATAGCTATAGTGTGTGTGTCATAGAGAAATCTAAAATATCTACATTGTATATCATAGAGATCTCTAAAATAATCACATTGTATGTCAAAGTAAAATCTAAATTATAGCTACATTGTACTATATTTCATAATGTATAGTTGAAAGTATTCAAGAGGGTTTTAATTGCGCAGATACATTCTTTGCGAAATATAATAATTATTTCACCTACTATAACCTGTTATCAGAGTTTCGCAAAAATAAAACTCCGCGAATAAGTTCCAAACAGTAAATCGCGAAAATTTACACTCGCAAAATTTAGGAACTATTCAGCAAAATTAAAAATCACATAACAAAACATACAAGCTCGTGTTTCCAATTATGAGATGACAGTTTAAGTAAATTCAAATAGGGAGATTGATTACAATGTAATGATGGAAAATGAGAGGATAGCCTTATGGCAAAAAAAGTTTTACTGTATCTGTTGGCATTTTGACATGAATCTGTTTTGTTCCATGCGTGTTTTTTTAAAATATAGAAATAGATTCTATCTTAATCACGTTTCAAGATTTTTTGAGAAAGCCTGTCGTTTCCAGAACGTCATTATCAAACTTATGTTTATATATAGAATTTGACAGGAAGTAAAATGGTATTTATAGGTTTTAATTCTTATAACCATGCATTTTACAAAAAAAAGTGTTCAATCTACGCATGTTTCTCAGACCAAAATCGTGAAAATAATATCACTAATACAATTTTTATACATAATATACGCTATTCGGTGGATTTACCATCCTTACTGAAACTAATTCACGAATGTATCTATATAAATGGAAAGGGTTGAATTGCTAACTAATTAGTCAAGTACAATTTAGGGAATGCTATCAATCAATGTATCTTACTCATTCCATTGATGTTCCTTAGCAAAATAATGGGGGGGGGTTCTTCCATAACAAACAACTGTCTGTTACAAGGAAAGGAAGACTTTCCATGTGTCAGGTTTGTCAAAACAAAACCATAAACAACAATTATATGTATATTTAATGTTGTTTAATTGACGCTGATTAGATTGACTGTGCGTCATTTCTAACTCTTTAGTAGTATCTCCAGTCTTAATTACACTGGAATCTCTCACAGATAACTTATCTATCAAAAAACCAAAACCAAGAGACAAATAATACCTGTCTTAGTGACAACCTCTCTATAACGGCCATCTGATCATAAGACCACTATCAAGAATGTCAAATATAAAAAGCTTAGACCTGTGCATAAAAAGCATTTTGCTATAACGGCATTTTGTTTTGGAGGGGGCGGGGGGGAGGTCTTCGAGACAGTTTTCCTGTCTGGATTATAGTTGTCCACCAGTTGATGGACATGCACATGTACCACAACAGACGTAAGTAGCAATTATTTATATTTGTTTTTAGTTATTTGATTTTATTTTCATATGAGGCGCCAATCTAGGCCCAGTTGTTTAAAGGATAATTAGCTTTATCACATGATTAGTGAAATTTTCATTTCCCATTTAATTTTAAATTTGCAAGATTTTTTTTTAATTTTGTAAAATTCGTATCACCAGAAATTATTAAGTCTTCCACTGCGAGATGGTATTCATGACATCATGAATATTCATGAATGATTCATGAACTTTCAAGAATATTGGCAGATTGTGCTTTATGAAAAAAGTTAATGAATGTTAATCAAATGACTCTCATGAACTCTTCATGAAGTTTTATGAATCCATGAAACATTCATGATTGTTCATGATCAATGTGACAAGAATAATCCATGAAGTTCTATACATGACTGATTTTCATTAAAATTCTACAAAATATCAGTTACGCATAAAACTTCATGAATGATTCTTGACCTGCTATTTCATTCATGTTGATGAATTTTAATGAATATCCAATTGAAGTCACGTGACCTGTCACATGACCACATGAGTCTTCTATATACATTACCCGCCAAAACAGTCACAATCCAAAATGGCTTTTGTATCTGATGGCTTGTGGAAGAGCAAACATTATTCATCTTAAAATGGAAGTTTTGGCACATTAGTGAACGGATTATTCCATTCCTGGATTTTTTTTAAGCACAGATGTTTTCAGTAAGTTTTTATTTATATGCAGTTCTTTTTAACATGAAATTGTTGCACACTGATATTGCTATAGTAATTATGCATAGATATTGATTTGTGAAATTTTGTCAAATGTTTTTGAATTAAATTGCTCACATATAAACTATCATACATTACAACTATAGGTTTATTTTGGTCATATACTAATTAACTTCGAATGTATCAAGAAATTGATTGCTGCGTATCACTGAAAACAGATGTTGTTAGCACTTATCTGTGGCACTATGAAAATATAATGAACACAGTAAACTGTTCCTGATTTAGTGTTAAATTCTTCTGATGTTATATATCAATATATTTTATACCTATTTTCATAAGAATTTGTTTCATCAAATATTGAATTGATTCTAACAGAATTGTAATTGTTTTGATAGAAAATTTTAATTCTGGACCCCCAGTAGAGTAAATGAAATTCAGATACCGCTGACTCCAACTTGCATTCATTCAACTTCATAAACAAGACTCAAGTTCATGAATATTCATGATTGTTTCAGTTCATGAAGTTTCGTGAATATTCATGAATTGTTTGTGCATACTGGTAGCAAACCAGAGAAGAACAGCCTGGCCACGGTCTATATTTTTATTAAGTGGGGAGCCCCTGTTTTGAGCAATGCATAAACAATTTAAAAATCAAATATATTCTGAAATTGGTGCATCCAATATGGAGGGTTTGATATAAGTTTCATTTTTTTCAAAAATAAACATAACAAAAATGGGTTAGAGATTACAATTCTGGGCTCCTCCGGAAGTGCGTCTTGACCGGAAATGCTAGCTTTACTTGAAGGAAAATCCATGGCGCGGGTTTAGGCAAAAATATTGAAAAATCCACCTAATCGACCTATGAAATAAATTGGCTTATTTTGCCATTGTGATAGAAGTGCTCAATTTAAGGTAGGTCTTAAGAAAAAAATTGAGTACAATTTTCTGCAATTTTGGGCTAAAAATCATGATATTTTGCAATTTTTCAGGTATTTTTTTTGTTGTTACCATGGTATTCACATGCATGAATAAGCGCAGAACATGGCCAAATCTGTATCAAAATATCAAAATTGTAATTGCAAAAGTTGTGCTGATTAATTATATATATACTTTTGTACAGGTATTTTTTACAGTTAAATGACTATATCTATATTTCTAGGGCATGCGCCTTAATTTCATAGATTGTCCAAATCTACTGTTTTCTGCTACCACTGCTGCGAGTTGAAGTTAATGAATAACTCACGAATTATCATAAATAAACATTCATGATCATTCATGATGGTTTTAAGTTCATGAAAAATTCTTAAAGTATTCATGAACTTTTCATGAAGGCGTTGTTCATGAACGTTCATGAATTTACGAATGAAAGGATTCATGAATGTTCATGATTTTTTTTTCTAAATGATTCATGAAGATTTAAGTTCATGAATTGTATGAAAATATTCATGAATAATTGAAGAATATTAATGAATTTTATTCATGAGTATTCGTCAATTTTATTCATGAATGATTCATGTATGTTCATGAATAATTCATCAACATCTCGAAGGGGTTTGTATGAACTGTGATTTGCTTAATCAGCTTTGAACAACTTGACACCTGATATTTTTTTTCCAATTATGCGCCAACTTTATCCTTCATTTTACATTTAAGCTGTACCACAAAAGCATAATGAAATGCCTACATCCCCCTGTACTGCAAGTTTACTAATTTTAGCGGTATTCTGGTTTTAGCGCTCACGCCATTGTGCCAATTCAAGTACAGCATTAACATGTATCCGAGATGTCAGTCTGTACACATGTACTTGTACATAGTGAGAAGTAGTGATTGTGTGATTTCAAAATTACACTTATATGTCAATACTCCGTCACAACGCTAAAGTTTGAGCGTGATAATTCATTAAGTACACGTACATTGCTCACCAGTATTTTGTTATATTTCGTCTTTGAATATTACAGAGTAAGCTCCCTTGAGGTTAGGTATCAATTGTTACGCCATTATCTTATGAACACAAAAAATCACGTCGTTGTCTCAGAAAAAAATATGACGTTACGCTCGCAAGCACGTGACGTCACAATCAATACCTACCCGGAAGGGCGGATAACTATGTGACCGATATTCCATTATCGACGGAAGAGATTGCAACACAAGTTGTTCGAGAAATACTGTTTAATAAAAGACATTGTATGACCGATTATCTTTTACTAAAATCCGGTATTCTTTGTCAGATACTTAGTAAAATAAATGTTTGGTTTGGGATATTCACTGCCAAGTCCGACACCAGTAGATTATATAATGCCTGGAGTGATTTGTGATACTTATATCATGTATCTCATTGATATAACAGTACAATTTTTGTCACAAAAGAAGGACCTGTATATTGACATCAGTTGTTATACAAAGGAGCATTTTGTACGTTCCTCAATAGAAATATTTTCTTAGACACAATAACCGATTAAATAAAAGTGTGAAGGTCCCAAATTCTCACACTGAATTAGTTCATGTTTACTTTCCTACGTTTTTGGCGTGTAGCCTTTTTGTTGAATAATTAACTTGTCCAGGACTTGCCCTGTTTAGAATGTGTTAGGGCTGAGGGGCTTATTGGCGGACATATCTAATAAAGGGAATTGATCAAACCAGGAATACATATAGTATAACAGAATTAGTATAAAACGAATGCTTCAAGATAGCTGTACTATATTACATCTAGTATCAAACTCGCGGAATCTAACACCACATCCAAACGGTCCCTGAGACCGTTTAAGCCGTGTTTTTGAGGAAAATCGATGAAAGTAGAATACCGGAGTTTACATAAGGAAGTGTCACCAGTACGAGCGATTGTACCGATATGAAAAGGAACTATAATCCATCATTTCTACAGGGATATATAGGCCAGTGTGGCCTTAATACCTATCGACAGTAATGTATACTGACCGCAGAACACGAATCCAATCGCTAGTTAATGTGTCCAATAACGGCCTAAGCTTTTCTCTAAGGTATGCCCCTCACATAACCAATATTGTTAATTGTGTTATTGATCATTTATAGCTTCTCTTTATCCCGTGAAGATTCGGGGACACTGCTGAATCAATGTATCCGAACGGAATCCCCTGAATGTAAAATCGATGATTTTTTATCTAAGTCAGAAAAAAAAACTGAATTACTACATCGTGACAAAGTAAAGTCGTAACATTTGTCCCCAAGGGATTGTATCAGTAAAACACAATCATTTTTATAATTGAAAAGAAAGAAAATCACAAGAATCCGTAGTCTTTTAAAACGCATTGTAATGGATGCAATGTCAGTCTACTTAATTGTAAATAGTTCTTGCAATGTGAGGAAACCTAAAGAACCCAAAACCTACGGCCCTATGTTTGCATCGGATATTAAAATATCATTTTAAGATAAAAAAAAAAAGATGTCCCGACATATTACGAAATGCAAAGCGTATTAATCAACAAAAGGTTATATGTTTGTTCTGATTCCAGGGGAAAATTTTCAGAGCATATGTTAAAACGTGATAGGTTTGCCTTTCATTATACATCGGATGAACTGCGTACCAGTCGTTTATAGCAGTAGAGTATACGGCGTCATCAAACCAGGGACTTTCTGTCACATTCCCATCATTATCCCCTATAATTACTAAGGTGTAATACGACCGAATGTTCATCAGTACATACCAACCACACGTTGGTTAATTGTGTACCATGGCTCTTATTACGCGGCTTATTAGATTTCCTTTTGTACTACTGGGTACTTGATACATGTGCGGACAAGGTACCAGGTTCTATACATCCCTTTCATTGTCATTTACGGCGGATGATGAACCAATTAGCATAGAGATTTTAATGACTGTTATATACTTTCTTGGACATAAATTCACTAACCATAGCACAAAAGTAATGAGGAATGAATGATGAAGCAATTCCGATCATCAATAATGATTTAACTCTCCCAATGACTAGTACAATTTAACGTCATTTGATGTCTGAGCTTCCAGATTTCTCTTTCAATCAACGACGTTATTGCATTGAAGAGAAGATAACGCAGCTATGTAAAATATCGCTACACAAGTATTCTTTGTGTTGACAATTTTTGCCCGAGTAGGTAGATAGGACCTCGGTGGCCGAGTGGTTAAGATGTCACCATATATTACCACAAGCCCTCCACCTCTTGATCCCGAGTTCGAATTCCATGTAGATACTTGCCAGGTACTGACCGCTGTCGGTGGGGGTTTTTCTGCATGTACTCCGGTTTTCCTCCACCAACAAACCTGATGCGTCCTTAAATGACCCTGGCTATTAGTAGGACGTTAGGCTAATAAACCTTTGTTTTTTATTTGTTTATTTTTATTTTTACGTCCTATTAACAGCCAGGGTCGTGTAAGTACGTGCCAGGTTTGTTGGTGGAGGAAAGTCGGAGTACCCGGAGAAAAACCACCGGCCAACGGTCAGTACCTGGCAACTGCCCCGCATGGGATTCGAACCCGCTTCCCAGAGGTGGAGGGCTTGTGGTAATATGTCGGGACATCTTAACCACTCGGGCACCGCGGCCCCATGCTAATAAACCCAATCAGGTAAATAGAACCTTAGATAGGCTTGTCAAGTGGGCAGGGAAATCTCAATTGCAACCTTTGTATTTTGGTTAGCCATCACTAGGCTTGCATGGATGTTTCAGCCAACCACAAACGTTTCAAACAGCGACGTTATATTTTAGTTATTAGTTATAAGAGTATAATAAATTTTTTAAGCCAACGAAATTACACGTTACTAGAAAGTTTGAATTACTCGGATATATTAAAATCAACATACATTGTAAGTTACAATGGCAAACATCTGGGAGTTCGCTTAGACTGAAAAGTTCGTGGAAATCTCCTTTATAATTTTATACCAGGAAATGTATTAATAAAACCTACTGTTAAATTAAGAATTTCGTTGCAGCAAGAAAACATGACAATTCTATACGAACAATTATAATGCCAAGCATTACTGAAGACTTTGCATTTTGCAGTCGTGTCTATTTTACTCATTTACCCCTTTAGAAATATTTAGACTCTTCCAAATCGAAGACTAGACCAGTCCATTATAAAATGTCAAGGGTGACCAGGTAAAAACAAAAAGATTAACTCATTGTCGCCAACATTCTCGCCTTCTTCGTGTGGTGTTGATGCTGTTTTTATCGCCAAACTATCCAAGATAATTGGCGCCTCAGCGAGACAATCATCGTGAAATTTTTCAAATTCGGTCAAATGGCCTTCTGTAAGGTTGTCGGTAGAGTTAACTTAGAATATTGATTATCATATCTGACAATGATTGAAAGAAACTTATAAAGACAAAATTGTCTTTACTTATTATCAAAACATTGTCTGAAACACATGTCCAAAAATAATCTACACCAGCTTTCTCGAAAAAATAACCATTATTAACGATTTCATTCTCTTTCAAGGACTATTAGACTAAGGATATCTAGCAACTGGCATTGGCATCTTCGGAATTCAGCAACTACTTCTGTTTTTGGTGTACAGGATCGCCATTGATGATAGAGTCATACATGTATTATATCGCTGCGTATGTCGCTTGCAATATCATACTTCTGACTGCAACATTATATTTAAAAACAATGGCTACTGATATGCATAAACCAAGATGTATATTACCTGTTTGAAAGCTTTTAAGACATTTTCAGCATAAAATACTTCATCCGTTTTGTTCAACTGTGAATGAGTGAAGATATACCATAATTTATAGAGAATGACGTATGGATATTTTTTTTTCTTATAAATCATTCACCCGAGAAATTTCATAATGAACTGGTCTATTCTTAAAGTTATATGTGCCGTAACTGGGCGATAATTTTGACATGATATTTTTTAATCATTAATTTAATAAAATCCATAAAGTTTGATGAATAAAGCTGTAAAAAACCAATCAAATGGCTTCAGATGACTTATAAAACGTTAGTTATAACACAGAAATTTTGTACTGAAAAATTTGTGTTTTATTACCTTAAATATGTTTAAATGAAAACATACCTGCGTAAGTCACTTTATAATTACTAAAAACATTGTAAAAATGTGTAATGAAATTGTAGACCACAATTTGGCTTCATGGTCTCACCGTATGTACTCATTTCACTTCACTATTGATGTAAATAAATGATTTTTTTGCAGTACTGCCAAAATCATTTCAGCTCTTATTTGTACATGTAAAATTAAAAACCTATGCATTGAAAGCACTGTTATTTTCAAAAAGTTGGTAATTTTTGTTGATGAATAACATATTAAAAGCTCATCTTGATTCGTGAGTATGAAAAATACGGCACATATAACTTTAAATTAAGATTTAGACTACATTTATAATTTAGTTCTTTTATGCCTTCTTATTTTCCTATTAGTTACGACCTTTCTTTTCTTTAAAATATGACCAACATTGTACGGTTGTATTGTATTAGCACCAAACAAGGCCATAACGTTATTGTTTTATTTATATGAATATTGTTCTACATTATATTAACTAAGTTGTAAAGTCAATAGATTTTTATATAAGTATTGTACAAAAATATCAATTATGGACCTCTGTTGAGGTCCATAAGGTGTTATGCATATTTATATAGCCCGAGGTCATTATTCTAAATTCTACAAGGACGATATTCACCATATGGACCGAAACAAAGACCTAAATTTTATAAAAGATATGTTGTTTCTTCAAAAATAACATAATATCTAATTGGCATATTTTTATAAGAAAAGAGTTGGTAAAAGAACGACACCCTGATAAATGCAGCGTTTTTGCAATGAAGTTCACAAAGGAATGTTGACTCGGTGTTTCTAAAAATGGAGTCATTATGCTATATATTTAATGTCAGATGACCATGTATTAGCCAATGAAATAGTTGAAAATCAGTGATAACGTCAATGAAATTTATACAAATGTTGATGTACCTTATGCTTGATCATGACTTGTTTGACTTGTGCTGATACTGTAGAACCATGTTCCTTTGATCAGTAGGTGCATCTATTCTGTGAAACGACAGCCCTGACGGAACAGGAGCGCATTTTCCTTACAAAGCATTCCCCGTAAAAATATAATTTAAATAAAAAATAACATTCTGGTTTTAACCTTATCCTGGATCAGGATGGTGTATAAATCAACACATGTACGTAAAAGAGAATTTATGTTGGAATCGTAGAACCGGATAATTTGGTATTACTATCTTACGGCTCACAGAACAATTACATAGATCTAAGCGAGGAAGCTTTGCATTCTGTCCCAGAAACACAGACGATCATTTAAAACTGATGTGTCATGCTCTGTATTTGGTTTTAGAGTTTTATAAATCGAGGAAACAATAGAACCGGTTTGTTGCAGCACCTGACATGATGGCAGTGTACTAGATAGATGGATATACTAAAAGCGACTTACAGGTAATGGTTGTTGACATTTAGACTTGTTTTGTCTGAAATGAAAGAAAATGTGACTACTACACATTCAATTGATTTGAGTGATTGTACAAATTATATGGGATTTAGGCACAAGGTGTTTCAGCTTATTAACACATTCTAACACCATAATCAGCTTCTGATATTAAACACATCAAATCATATTTTCCTTTACAATATCATGTCCAAAAATTCATAAACATATATTTATCGCTCGAATATCGATTCTAGGGATTAATATAGATATCCTGATCGATTCTGATAGATGACATTTCACTTTGACAAAGGAGAAATGAACGAGATGTTTTTCGTAAATAAATTCAAAAGCAGTAGGTTTCGATTTTCTTACAAAATACTTACTCTAATTAGTAAATATCCATAAATCTGGGGACATTGATAACTTGCATTTTTTTTATATTTCTCTTTGTTCGGTTATACTATTGAACTTTTTTGCTTTTGAAGGAATCATGTCAATGAGTTGAAAACCTTCATATTGGAACAATTAAGGCTGTGCTATTCGCGTCTCGTTTCCTGCTGTCGACGAAATGACATTTAATGGAGGAAAACGTTGATTAGCAAATGTGGAGGCCGACCTCGCCCACATAGTTAGGTTTGTATCGTACGAAAGAAGAGATAAGATTCCTTTGTCATCAGAAATATCTATTGTTATCGAAGCTAAATTCTATGTGGTATTTCTAAAATATAGCGTTAGATAGGCTTGGTGCATTCCTATCGAATACTGGTTATATAACTTAAGGGCACAAACGTATATAGAACATAGCCAAAACGATTCTGTGGGCCATTGGTAGACCAATACTGTAAACAAAACAACATTCGTGTCTTCTTATTTTCGCGATTTGCGTTTCAAAATAGGTTTACTGAGTTAAACGTTCGCGGATATGTTGATTGATTTCAAGTACCTTTCAATAAAACTGATACTAATTCACACTGATGCAACCATTAATCCGAAACTCCAGAACAAAAAAATCCAAACATTTTTCGACTATCGTCTTGATTTGGCTCAAAGGTTAGTAATTGCTTTTAAAACAGTACATAAAACACTTAAATGTTGACATTTCCTTTTGTTATCTATACACTATAAGGTTTCTTAACCTTTTGTATTTGCAAGGCAAAAAACACACATTTTTTAAGGAGTGATGTTTTCTAGGTAGTAAATCTGATACAGGTTATGTACATGTATATCTTTTCAAAAATAACTTATCTTATAGCGATTGGTCAAATTTAGAAACAAGCTTTGTTTTTACAGATTTTGCATCTTTGGATATGGTCGGAAGTATTACTTTCCCTGTCACACAGCTTGTAATATACTGTAAACCAACTCTTTTTCGCGTGCGATTTACTTACGCAGATTTCGCGATCCAAGTAAATTCGCGAAAATATATTTCCGGAAATAAATATCTACTTCATTTATATTGATAGGAATTTATCTTTAAGTTTTAAATCTACTAATGTGGGTCTTCGTTAACTTGCTTTAAAATAGAAATCGCGATATTTAGAAACCGCAAAAAAGATTGGTTTGCAGTAAGTGTTTGTGTTTGTTTTTCACTCTAAAACCTATCAGTAGTTGCGCAAAACAGAACAACAACAAAACACAACCATAGTATCGTCATGATCCGAAACCTTCCACAACAATCATGCACATTGCATACAGGTTTTTGTCGTCCTTGAATCATCAGTTGTGGCTGTAATCTGTATGTCTAATTCACCAATAAACCAACCTTATCATAAGAAAATAATAATAAACATTTAAGGCAATTCTAATATCTCATATAGCGCACTATAGCTAATCAAAGTTGCCTAAAAGCTTGCATTTTTAGGATTTCATATAGGTTTGCTTACAGTTTACAAATACAATGAACCATTTGTATCACTCTTAGGCGTTTTACAAATGTAACAGAGTCATTAGTTTAGCATCACCGCTTTTGTGGTCCATCAAATTCATTATAAATAAAGCATTTGACAACCCATCTTTGTCGTTAATTATTAATAGCAAATTGGTCATTCTGATTTTCTATAATGAAACTCATTTCTGATATGTCAATTACAACAATGGCCGGGAAATATTAGGACAATACTTATCTTGCGATATACAAAGCTAGAGATTTCCGAACTGTAAGCCTTTTAAGAAATATACACATTATTCACACGCAGATTGTGAACTTCTTCGATGCAAAGAATGTACAATATGTATAAGTTAAATAAATCAAATATGTTTCCTTCCGGATGAACAAGGTTATTATACACAGTCTGTAAAGCTTCCGATCACCATTACGACCAGAAAACAGAAATGGAGGAGAAGCCAAATCCAGTAGTCTTCTTTGATATACATATTAATGATGTTTTTGAAGGGCGACTGCGATTTGAGGTACGTATTTGGAGTTACATGTATAGGATAAAGTACCATAATTTTTATGAAGAAACCAAACTTAGTAGTATTCATTATCATCAATATCAAAAATTGTTCAGTAGAGGCGACTAAGATTTCAGAAACGTGTGTGAAGCTATAAGATAATTGTGAAACCAAATGGTATTTTTTCATATAAATATTAATGATGTCTATAAATGATGACTACGATTTGAGGAACGTATGCGAAGCTATAGGATAAATTGCCTCTATGAAACAACCAAACTTAGTTGTCTTCTAAGATATCATTATTAATAATTGTTTATGTAAGGCGACTAAGATTTGAGGTACGTATGTGAAGTTTTAAGATAAATAGTGTAAGGAAATACATCTATGAGGAAGCAAAACTTAGCAGTCTTCTCTGATATAAATATAAATCATTGTTTTTTAAAAGGCGACTAAGATTTAAGATAAGTAAACTGTATGTAAAGTATTCATTAAAATTCATATAATAAAACATTTATTCTTATAAGGCAACAAATTATGAAACGTGTATATTTGTTCAAAGAATAAAGTATTAAAAATGTAATGTGCATTGTAGAAATAAAAGCATTTTTTCTATATTTGAAATCTACATAAAATATATTGGATATCTTAAATGTTTTTTTCAATGTGAAAAAAAATTATTGTTTTGGGCAAATGTTTATTTCCTTGTCCATGTATATAGTTTTGTTAATTAACAATTTATTTAACAAACATGTTCAGTTTTGATGAATATTAAGTCAGAATATTAAATGTTATGCACACTTCCTTTTTATTTTTCATTTTAAGAATTTTGCAATGTTCCACATGCCATAATCAGTTAATGATTTCTGCAAATTTATGTTTACCGCAAGAAGACTACTTTTAACATTTTAAACAATTTAGCTCATTTTTCCGGAAGTCGCTATATTAAGTCTAAGGAATACCATTCAGGTTTTCCACTTAAATAATAAATGACAGAAAAAAGCTAGGATTACCAATGTCAATCTTACGACACTCACTAATTAAGATTTGTTTGAAAATGACCTTGAAATCCCCAGGCACATGTTGAAATAATCTACGGGCACAAAGTCTTTAAAACCGACACTTAAAAATGCATTGTATAAATGAATTTCATTGAAATCTGTGTTTTCTGTTATTAGTGTATACTTTAATTCCATACTCATTTCTATTGGTTAGATCTTACAAACGTTTTCGCGGGATATTTTAAAAGCGGCGCAGTCATTGGCTAAACTGAACTATTGGATAATATATCAATGCGCCTCATCTATGAAAAATGTCCTTCCATTTTTTGTCGATGACTTCATAAACCCAAAAGATATTGAGAGTAATGCTGAAATAACTGTAAAACATAAGTTTTAAACTTTCCTCAATCATCGGTGAAAAAGCTAAATTATCATTTACTATAAAAGTAGACATATATCATCATGAAATTTGCTGACCTTATAATACCATACTATGAAATATTAACTACCAAGCCAGAAAGGGCCATACTTTCATGCTGGAAAGTCGATTACACGTGTTATGATTATGGTCAGGAATACCGTATAGGGAACAACCAACGAAATGAAAAAAGACCTTCGAAATGGCCCCTGTGTATACAAGATTTAGCCCAGGATAGAATTTTGACCCGGCCGCTGATTGGTTGATTAATTATGAATTTCAAAAGTAAAACTGTTTTCTGACAGGTATATATTCCTAGATGACCATGATATGAATTTGGAAATTCAGATTGAAATTTAAGTTGAAATATCAATAATGATAATTAATAGGTAAAAACATTAAAATTTCATGATTTTTCAGTGTCGAATGCACCCTATTTAAAAAATCTGAATCTCGACAAATTAAATCATATGGGGGCATTGACATTCTGGTATTTTACGTTCAGTATTACAAAAACTATTAAACTTTGAAATTGAAGCATTATTTATGGAAAACCATATGATATGTACATTTGCAATGTGTGTAACAGGAAAACAGCAGTGTTGCCGTTTGAATTGTATTTGAAGTGTATCGAGAAATTCAATGACAGGAAATAATCTACATGGCACTACGTCCTATATGGAATGAAGTACGGATTGTTCATGCACCAAAAACAAAATTAGTCATACCTCTACATGAGTAACCATCATTTATTGCTCCGAAGAAAAGGTTCCTTTAAAGCTATATGTGCCGTATTTTTATAGTCACGAATCAAGAAGAGCTTTTAATATGTTATTCAACTCCAAAAGTTACCAACATTTTGAGAATTGCAATACTTTCAATGCATTGGTTTTTATTTACAACTACACAAAATAGCTGAACATAATTTTTGGCAGTACTGCCAAAAATCATTATATTAACATTGTCAGTGTAATGAATGAGTACATACGGTCAGACCATGAAGCCATATTGTTGTCCCCAATTTCATTGCACATTTTTACAGTATTATTAGTAATTGTAAAGTTATTTCAGAAGGTATGTTTCCATCTAAATATGTATAAGGCATAAAAAAACAAGAATTTCACAGTGCATAACCTTTTTGTTCTAACTAACGTTTATAAGGCATTATATATGTTTGTCTGTCCATTCGAATGGTTTCAACAGCTTTATTCAATAAAATTTAAGGTTTTAAATAGATAACTGAAGAAAAAATAACATGTCCAAATTTTCGGCAAGTTACGGCACATATAACTTTAAAGTAATAATTTGCTTCTATTTTAGCTTTTTGCTGACAAAGTACCAAACACTGCCGGTAAGTGAAGAAAACGATGTACATGGACATGGAATTTTACTTCTTAAAAATAATAGTTTGATTCTTCGCATAATCATATCTTCAAAGCCATACAAAGTATTGTTATTCGATTATGTTGATGTACATCGAAGGTAAAAACTACCTGTCTTATCTGTTGTCAGACAGAGCTTTCAGGTTTGTCTAATTATCATTTTGTTTTTTACTATGACATTTCAAACAATGGATATAACGACAGTGATAGTAACCCCTGCAATATGGAGAATTACAGAAGTTCCCGATGTTAAATAATATTTCAGCATCTTAAACGTCTTATAGACACGAGTATGGGAAATGCTGCTGCATATGTTATTGTTTGCTTGTTCTAAAACTTTCAATTTGATACGTGTAATAAGAACCCACATCTAGCTTGAACAAATAAAATGTTATAATGTTGTAGAAAACTTCCGGGCATTGTGCACTGGTGAACTAGGCCAGGAGGGTAAAACAAAAGAGGAGTTGCTGTGCTACAAAGGCAGCCATTTTCACCGAATCATCCCAGGGTTCATGTGCCAAGGGGGAGATTATGTTCTAGGAAATGGAACGGGAGGAATGAGTATATATGGGCGAAAGTTTGAGGACGAAAACTTCGACATCAAGCATTCTGGTCCAGGTATATATTTCCTGGAGGATACTTAAAAGAAATAATGTAATAAAAGTTCGAAATGCAAACATAATTGTTCTCTCCCAATGATGTTAATGCCTAACTTTATTGTAATACATGCAAACATTGGGCAAGATCAGAGTTTAAAGCATAACTCAGCCAAGTTCTTCATTTGGAGTGCCGCACCTTTGTGGCCTGCTAAAACAAAATATTGTCGTAAATTGCGTTCATATACGATTTAAATTTTAATTAAATTTTTAATTATTGTTACAAATACAATAAAGCCCGTCCTAGCGGCCACTCCTGTATAACGACTGTTTTCTTACAAGTTATAAGATCACCATCTTCTAGTCACTAAATGGAATATAGTCAACACAATTTGACCACTTCCCTTTGAAATATTTTATTTTTATCCTTAAGTGATCTTTATGAAAACATTTTATTGTAAAACATTTTACGGCTGTCTATAGTAACTTAGGTCTGTTTCTTTTATGAATTTATCTTGATTACATCCACTTGATACTGCACCATATGTCGGAGGTTTGGCTCAGATTCCTATCTTACGACTAAGATGTAACCCATGCGCCGTGCATACGTAAAAGTACATTTAAAATGTAGACATGGGTCATTGGATCTTCACCGCCCCAAAATGTTTGGACAGTAGCTATAGAAGCATAGATGAAATTAGTTCGAGTGTAATTGAGGGAAGCGGAAGGGATGTCAACTGGCATGCTGACAAGGTCCTGTCCTTGAATATGGCCTATTTCATTTGCTAGTAGGATTAAAAGAAGCAGTATGAGACTCTCCTTGCTCTTACTAGCGAGCTACAGGAAATCTCCATCTCTTTATCTATCAACTCCAACATCCAAGAAAAATGTAGCCCCGTTCCTCTTCACTCAGGTACACACACACTGATTTTCTTTATGATCCTTCTGTTCAAACATTCTTAGGATAGTGAATATTTATACGACGTCACTTCCGCTTCCTGTGATAACCACTGAGGGTCTACACCGTGAAGTCCTTAATGATTTACTGTGGTTGTTGCTCATTTCTATGTGGTTACTTACAGGTATTCTGTCCATGGCCAACTGTGGAGAAAACACCAATGGTTCGCAGTTTTTCATCTGCACAGTGAAAACTCCATGGTATGTACGTGCATGGTTTTACTTTATAAATTTGACCGAATAAATACAGTAGTGTTAACCAAAATGTGATACATTTTCACTAAAACGATTGATTATCCATATCGTGTACAAGATAGATAGGTCTAAGCATCATTTTCAATATTGTTTACGAAGTCATACACAAAAAACGGAACGACACTCTGATCATAGGCGTGGCGATAATACCTTTTCGTTGGGTCATCAACAAGCTCTTGACTCTTCATAGCTAGGACAGCAAGGACTAATTGTTTTGAAGCCATTGGAGGAGAACTTGCATTCACAGACAGCTAGGTCGCAGCTTCCGGATTCCATTAATCTAATGACATTTCGTAAGAGAGTATCTGCGTCGATTCTGCTGTTGCTCTGCGGGACATGTCTAGTGTTTGCCACTTCTTACGTCTTGTAACATTGACCAATCGTTACGTTCCTTGTCAGAAATACTAAAAGCATACATACAATTGACAGTATCCTTCAAGTGTTGTTAGTGTAGCTAACGTTTGTATTCTATTTTCATAGGCTTTTTGTGCTTTTGTAGTACACGAGATGTTTGCGACAACAGTAACTAGGGAACCTAGCAGAAACTTTTTGATTGACGTATTCCTGTATCATGTTCGGGTTTACGCCGTTGCCATGGTTGGGTGTGCAAAGTGCGCGGACAATTCTTCGTGAACTCTGATATCTACATTCCACGTGTGCTACGGTCTCTATACTTCGATAAAGATTGCAGTGGACGTCTCTTGGTAGTCTCTTAGGGCACAGACATCCTTCAGGGAGGAATACCTTGCTGAATTAGTGAGAGGTTATTCGTTAGTTGGACCGTACAATCGAGTCTATCGTATGAATCTAGTCTTTCGTACGGAAAGTGTCCCTTGCCTTCTTCTACTTCAAGAAATCAAGAGAAAATTAATATCTATGCCAGATACTGTGTGATGTCAAAAGACTTGAACTTCACGAGAACCAAAAAAGCGTGATGATTGTTTTGCTTGACTCTGAACACTTTCTTGGCATTGGCTAACTCCAGGTCCTTGCCAAGTACATGTTCGAACTAGATTGGTGCCGTATTTGTCTACCCCAAACCAATCGTCTCGCCGCAGTAAGACTCCAATTCCTCATAGGTCTTTCCCGTGTGTTCTCAAACTTTATTAGAATGTTCTCCCGTAAAAAAGACGATTTCAACTTTCCTTCTTCTTCTCCTTTTATTCTTTTGTGTCGCCGAAACAACGTGTTTCTATGTATCCGTTAGAACACACGCTGGTGGGTCTATAAAATGTCCCAGGTATTATAGTGCAAGTTGAGTACGGTCTCAGAGTTTGCGAGTCACTGGAATATCCAAAGATCCTCAGACATGGAAGCGTACTGTTTCTCTAACGTTTTAAAAGCCGGTTTAAGGTAGTTGGTGAAATCATTCGGATAATTGGTGGTGAGATGCAAAGATATGGTTTGTGTTTCGAAGCGTTTCCTACCGCCTTGAAATAACATCACGTTAGACCCTTGAATTTCTGAGAACAGGTACAAAAGGTGTTGGTTTCCTCTGATGTTTCATTTTTTTGTAATTGGTCCCGACCGATCCCGGAAGACGTGAATGAATTCGAATCAACCGGTAGTCGCTGTTTGGGGGCGCAACCAATGCACTCGTCACATAAGGGTCGCGACCAGGTTTCGGGCATTTTTTTCCCTTTCCAGACATCGGAAGAAACACAACTCGTCTTGATAAAGTCTATTGCTATTGTTTCTGACTAGAGCGATGATTGATTTTGATTTGACGATGTGATCGAATAAGTTGACCTCGACTGTGTCTATGGAATAATTTAGGAGAATGAGAGGAAACCTCAAATTGGAAATGAGGTAGGGTTCATCCGCATACTCGTCTCGACCGGAAATGTATGCATTTCCTAAAACAAGATTTAATAAAGCGGATGCAGACTATATTACAAAAAGAGTTGCGAGAACGATCCATTTTTAAAAACATTCTGCCATTGGTATATAGTAATTGTTACGTTGACACAGGTTTTAAAATAGAAATGTATGCAATTTGGAACACACGGTCATTATATATTGCTATGTGTAGGTAATTTATTGAGTTCACCATGGTCTTCGCATACACAACTAAGAGCAAATATTACACAAATTTCATACGTCAATTGCAAATTTTGTGATGACTATATGCTTTTATAGAGTAATTTTGACAGGTAAACCACTATTTACGTCTTTTTTACGTTTTTTATCAAATGTACAGACATACTGTAGTGCGCAACATTGGCAAACACTCTGATTTTACAAACGCTTATAGATGGCATCAAAAGGACATCATATTGCTAATATGAGTAACCTCCAAACATTACTATCCGACAAGTTTCATAGCATTCCAAGAAAGACAACCTTTACAAGTATTTGATGCGTTAATGATTCCATCTTGCTGTTCTACGAAAATATAAACAAAAATCACATCAAACTATATAGATCTATTCTTCGCTAACCTAGGTAGAAAGTCTACTTCTTAACCAAACTTGTCTCAGAAAATTATCGCTATAATCTTCGTAAAGCTAACAACTTCTTCTCCTTACCAGCTCTCTAATTTGTGATATTAGAGAAAATGTTTCTTAAAACGTAATTTCAAAAAAATCTTACGAATGTTCGTATTTGCTATTCTATTGAAAATAGAGAAAAACAAACATACATATCAGGTTAATAAAAAGATTTTTAACGAATTTGATCTAGACCCAAAACGTTTAAAATGAAATATGGGCACATCTATAAACTGTCACTAATTCTCATATCCTGTGCTGTATAGACATAGCAGTATTGTGTATTTCGAGCTTTCTACTTCCGATCGCTCTACGGAGTCAAGCACATGATAGACTTTTATTTCTCAGTCTAAAAAATACACGTTTCTCACCCCTATATGCGCGGTTTAATCTCTGAATGGTGAAAAAATAGCCAACCCTCGATGTTTCAAAGTTCAATGGGCTGGCAGAAAAACTTTGAAACATCAAGACTTTGAATTATTCCTGGTTGGAATTAGATCGATGTTTATTTACCATGACCAACTGTTACAACTGTGTACATGTCGTCTCCGTGCCGTAAAATTTGACTCATATATGGCTTTGTAAGTAATGTTATTGGTGACGAGATCGATTCAATTCAAAACAGCGAGAAATTATATTCGTCGAAGTTCGAATAATAGAGTTTGACTGTACTCAATATTATAGACGGTACATGTTCTTATTGCAGGTTGGATGGCAAGCATGTTGTATTTGGAAAACTAATTGAGGGCTTCAAGACTTTGAAGGAGATGGAAAAATTGGGGAGCGATTCCGGACAAACTCGGAAGCGAGTAGTCATTGCAGATTGTGGTCAGGAGGCGGAACGTAGTGAAGACTCCGACTCAGAGCTCCAGGAGGCATGTTCTTCAACCAGGAAATGACGCAAAATACGAGTAAATAATATATATTTATAGAAATGGACGATAACTGATTTGATATGCATGCTGAAATATTGTTTTTCTAGAGAAATCAACAAAAATTAATTTTGCGTATTTTTGTGTGCATTGACATTATTTATTTAACGTTCTCCAAGAGTCATTTTAAAAAACAAACTTAACTCTTTTTCATTTGTTCGATTCAATTCTTTGTTTTTTGTTTGTTTTTGTTGTTGTTGTTTTTTGTTGTTGTTGTTTGTTTGTTTTGTTTGTTTGTTTGTTGTTGCTTTTTGTTTCTTTTGGAGTGCGGTTATTGTTACCTATAGTTCTGCTTTAATGTCGACAGCAATGTCATTTATGTAGCAACATTCCTTACAGTACAATAATTAAACTGCGTCCAGACGACAAGAATTTTACAACATATTTATGTATTACGTTAAATGATAATGGAATATGGAGACCGTTTCCTTTGTGAAAGCAATTTCCAATTAATTGTTCTCAATCATGCTGATTAGGATAATAAAGAAGTTAAAGGCTTAAACAATACAAAGTAGCTAGACATATAAAAAGGATGACCTTTTGCGCGCCTTTCTATCTTACATATATGTAGATATCGAATACATAAAATCATCCATCCCTGAAAACACATATAGACTGTTCTAAATCAAAGACTAGACCATTCCATTATGAAATTTCAGGGGCGAATGAGTTGATGTCGAAACCAATACCACGTCCAGGATAGTCCTAGGATAAAAGTATTTCACTACTTGAACTAAAACATTCACCTGTTAATTTGGGCTTATTGCAATTCTCAAATCCTTGCATTTTTTCCCTTAAATGATCGTCCATATACAACAATAACAATACTATTATTTTTTATTGTAGAAAGCATTATTGTTACAACTTTTCACCAAAACCTTTTATCGCCAATCCGATGTCAGGTGATTCCATAAGCCACACCTCTTCGAGGGGATAGCTAAATTGAGGAATATTTATCATCATCATCATCGCACTTTATGATATTTCTGAGCATTGATAAATTCATGTTGACAGGTTGATGACTTGAGTCTCAAATGACAACATATAAATAGTTTCACATACCTAAGTTTAGTCCTAGGAAGTGATAATCATATATAGGTATGCAAAATATCACTAGTTTAAACAGGGAATACCATAAAGCATATTTTCAAAATCCACCAAATCTCTACATGATTCAATTATGAATAATTTGGTAAAATAATTAACATAAGGTAGGATGCTCTAGTTTAACATCGACTGACCATGGCTGGGTTAGAAGGAACCCGACTAATGGCAAAATTTAAAACTTGCCAAAAACTGAAGATTAAAGAATAAAAAAGAAGAAATTGTGGACAGCACATTTTATTTAGTATATAGACTACCAGCTTGAAGACATAAAACTTTATTTGTTGATATCATAATGGGATCCGATTTAAAATTGTTCATAAACTTTTTTTTTCAACAAGAGGCCCTAGAGGCCTTGACGGTTACCTAAGTGCCGATACAAAAAAAAGAATTGCAAAGTTGGTTCGAACATGTAAAAAGTATATATGAATTAACATAAACTTTAAAGTTGAAGCTTCATATAAGATTTTTTTTTCTAATACCTACACGTGTAATACTGGCTGGTCCAGGGCAATACACCCATGTCGCATAAAGATGTATTGCATTGCTACCCATGCATTAATGCGTCGTGACGTCACATCGTCAACAAAAATACTATTTTCTGGGCACAATTTTAACAATTTCTTTTTGAAATTAAGCTGGATTTACTTAAAAAGATACAAACAATTGGCTGAAAAATAACAAATTTTCAATATATATGGTACGGATATATTAATAACATTCTGCAAATTTATTACGAACAAATATGGATATTTCACGAATACAAGCGAATACGATAACGGATGCTCTCCCGTGAAGGGTACAATCGGTAAGATTATCCAACAATGCGGATACGTAACAAACAATTACGAATAAATTACGCATATGTTGAGGAAACAGATTGGAAGGTTTGCGATTGTTACAGAAATTTTACAAATCTATTAATTATGCATTGCGCAGATGTAGCGGAAACAACGTTTGTATTGCGCATGTAGGGCATCTGAATTACGCAGGTAAAAGAAGCGCGCTCGGGCCTTTCCGTACCGCTTTCCACAACAACACGACTGCAACAAAGATAAGTAAGCTGCAACTTTCATTCTACCTCCTCCAGATACAAAGAATATCCAGTTTGTTTTAAATTCAAATCAAAGCAGACAACTTTTTTATTTTCTGTCTTTGAAATAATTTCATGACTTGAACAAGTAGATTGATATGCTGTTGGATACCATTGTTATGCTGCAATGGTATTATTGCCGTGGACCCATTATTACACCTGTACTTTTCGACGGACTGGAAATAATAGAAAAATATGTCGATTTTTGCCATATTTATATAGTAGTCAATCAAATCAAATGCTAAACAGACGCAATACAAACGCTGAACTCAATATGCATTCGCTACAAATCATTTTAATTCGTAATGTCAACGTGATAGGTACGCTATACATTCGTTTTACACTTTGTCCCAGTTCGCTATAAAGCCGCAAAACCCAGTCAGTTACGCATAACAACGAATAACAGCGGATATACAGCGCATTTGATACGCATGTATTGAGTATATATTGCGTACGAATAGCGTATCTAATGCGAATGATTTCCTCAATCAAAATTTTGTGCAATTCAAAAATCCTGGGAACGGAAAAACACGCCATTGCGGATAATTGCGGACATATGCGGATGTTGGGCGACAGATACAAGTACGATTTACGAATATTGCGTATGTTCAGCGAATATCAGACAATTTTGTGCGCAATACCTTCGCAAATCTTCCTAATCGCCAGTGGAAACGGGCCTTTTAGGGATATTTGATCTACTGAACTCGCTACGAATTTCTTGTATGATTTTATAAACCTTAAAGCTGACAATGCAAGTTAAAAAGTATACATTTGAGATAAAAAAAAGAAGTTTTTTTTCAATATTTTTTTTCAAAATTCGTTTCTGAGACAACCCCTTGCGCTTCTAAGGACGGACGCTTTACCTTTTTATTGTATCCAGGCAGAGTTCAAACAAAATGGCGACTCCCCGTCTTTAGAAACGCAAGGGACAGTCGCAGAAACGAATTTTGGAGAAAAAAACTTCATTATTTTTTCAATCTCAAACCTATGTTTTTAACTTGCATTGTCAGCTTAAAGGAACATGACTTGTCAGTGTCCCAATTATCTTGGAATGTTCAACTGATTCGCAGACTTTGAGGCAAGGAATATAACACCGGAGACACGTTGATATGGACCCACCGCAACAAACCTATTTTTTCATTGTTTGCTTCAGTGATACAGGAAACATGTCGTTTCGTCGACACCGATACTAACGTTTTGGTCAGGGCATGAGAGAAGACAAGAAGAAAAAAGAAGACTTAGAAGGAAAATGATAAACGCCTGGATCACATGAGAAGATCTCGTTCAAAGACACTTGGCAAGAGACTTGGAGCCAGCTAAAGCCAGGAATGTGTTGAGGGTCAAGCAGAACATTCTACACGCGTGCTTGATTTACGAACATTTCGAATCTTTTGACATCACCCAGTATCTGGCATCGGGATTAATTTCTTCTCGATTCCTTGATGTTAGAGGGACACTGTGAGTGGCTGGATTCCTACGATATACTCGATTGTACCGAATTATCTCCCACTGGTCCAGCAAGGAATTCCCTCCTGAAGGATTCCTGTGCCCTAGGAGACGACGAAGAAACGCCAACAGTAAACTTTATAGAAGCAAAGAGAGCGTGGCACGCGTAGAAGAAGACATCAAAATTCAGGAAGAGTGGTCAGCCCACTTTCATATCCAACCATGACACCGTTTGTGGACCACTGGCGTTCCCATCGAGGACATAGGGCACACATATCGATAGTTTTTCATTGTCTGTTGGTCGGTGAAATGAAGGCTAGAATATCATGGCTCCATTACATCAACAAAATACACATAGCTCATCCAGACTGCACAATTAATAAGGACAATGCACATCAACAGCGAACAGGACAGACTTGTCGCGTTTTCTGGACGTGTGAATGATGCTGCATCTATCATCTTGACGACTCTTATTTAGGGGAGGTCAAGCCGCAATCTTACATCAGGGTGTGCTCGTTTCACTTGGTCTAAACGACGATACGTAGAGTCCTGAATCAACTAGAGCTGATTTATCCTACATCCTACTTTTACCATAACCACCGGCGTGAATAAGTTCAGACGTATCCCAAAGCACTGCCACCAATTGTAACATGAAAGCTGCCACCAGTTGTAACGACAAATTTTAACTAATCCCACCGCTGCCACAATATGTAGCGAAAAACTGCGAAAGTTACTTTTGTGTTCTCGTATTCCCAGCCCATGGTCCTCGGTAGATGCCTTCTAGGGTAGCGTCAGGCACCCGATGCGCTTTTTTGAAGTAGTAGGTTACTAAAATATGGCAATAGCACTAAACAATGTTGTGGACACTGGAAGATCTTCCAGACTGATGTAGCCATTTGTTATAGCTAATAGGGATAAGAGGCGATTAACGCTTCTCAAACAACTAGGAGGATGGGGCAATAAAACAGAAGGATCCCCGCAGATGATTAATGCCACGGACGTAGATAATTCATTAGTGGCCAGTGTGCCCTCCATCTAGTTACCAGTTAAGTTGTTAACAGATCTATCTGTATGCGCTATAAAACATAAAACGGTGATGTATCTGAATATAAACACTGTGTCAAAAGTTAAGCACCAGTAACTTATATTGGTAATATTTTTTTCACATGATTTTTTTTATTAGTTTTCAACATAATAATACAATGCACATTACAATAGAAATGAGTACAGTACATACAATGGACAATTCTTATTGGTACATTGGAATTTACATACTTGTAGCTATGCCAGGAATAAGTAAAGATTAAATTTGGTCTAATATCAGCTATTTATGTCAATATGTCAGGAAAATACAAGATAATTAATTACCGTTACATAAATTTGGTCTAATATCAACTATCTATGTCAATGTATCAGGAAAATACTAGATAATCAATTACCGTAACATAATTTTGGTCTAATATCAACTATTCATGTCAATGTATCAGGAAAATACAAGATAATCAATTACCGTAACGTTGCTTATAAATTGGGCTACTTATTATTTTTTTTTTAATTTTTATTTTTTTTTTAAATATAAACCTTGTAATGTATGTATGCATCTATGTATGTTACCACAGGAACAGCATTAAAATATACAGAAACAGAAAACAAAAACACAACATAGACCATTACTATTTTCAGTGTACTTATGCATGTACATGAATTATCATGAAGCTTATTCTTTAGTTACTTGTGTATCATCCATTAGTTTATGCCAGCCACCCCATCTATGAAGAAAGGCAGAGTAATTATTTCTTTAATTGTATAGATACTTTTCCACCTTATAATAACAAATGATGTGGGATTTTAGAACATCATAGTTTACATACATTTTATTTAGTCTTCATTTGTATATATATTGTTTAAAAAGAAGTAGAACCATGTTTAAAGCAATTTACTGTTTACCTGGCAGTCCAAATAGAATTGAAATTGGAGACATATTAACTGTTAGAGGAGTTTTTTCTTGTATTCAGGATTTTAACTCATGGTATACTTGTCTTACTCGAGGACACTCATAAAAAACATGTAATAAAGTTTCTTTCTCTTCTCTGTAGAAAGTGAACATGGCAAAATCTAAACCTTTAATTTTATATAAAAATACACTAGTTGGCAATATATGATGTAGAATTCTGTACTGCAGTCATTTTAACTCTGTATCTCATGTGACCTTAAAGTAATCCTTATTTATTTTCTTCCACTAGATATCATCTTTCTCGAGTTCAAAGATATAATTCCATTTTAAAATATATTTTCTTGTGATAGAAGGCTTACATGAGCTTACCAAAGTTTTGTATATAGTTCTATTACCAGGTTTATCTTTCAATATCATATCAACCAACTTTGGATACAATAAGTCATTGGGTGTATTCAAACCTTCTTTAAGGACAGGAAAAACTTTAGTTAATGCCCTTTTCCAAGGATTTATAAGTGAGATTTCACGTCCTTGCCCTTTTCAAACCATCATATGAAGCAAATGGTGGATGAAAGTTATAGAAATTGCAAAACTTTGTGTATGTATAAAATTTACCATCAGCATCCAACAAATCTCTAACATCTTTTTAAATTCATACATCATTAAAAAAAATTCCTTCCAAAATTTATTTTTTGTTGTGTTATAGAGTTTTTTGTAGCACTCATCACCAAGAATATCGATTTGTAAACCGCCTCTATAGGTAGTTTTAGCAACCTCAAGTAATATATGTACCCAAAAAGCTGAAATATTATTTGTTAGCCTCTTTATCCAACTGAGCTTAAGAGATTTTATGAAGTACTCTAGATCTATCATGCTAAGCCCTCCCTCCTCCTTCGATTGTATAATCTGTTTTCTAGCAACTTTATCTGTTGAGCTTCCCCAAAGGTAGGAGTATATAACATTATTCAGTCTCTTTAAATAAGTGGTATCTGGGCTGGGGAGACTTATAAACAGATGGACAAGCTTAGATATAGCTAATGATTTAATAACTGTAATACGACCCAATATTGTTAATTTTCTTTTTGACCAGTTTTGAAGAAAGGTCTCCATTTCATTTATTTTTGCCTCATAGTTAAGTTTAATCATATCATCCAGATAAGTATAAAAATAATTCCTAGGACCTTTATTGGTCCATCTGTCCAATTTAACTTGAAGTCCCTTCAGATCCTTTCAGTGGAATTAATCTTACTTCCAATCCACATTACATCAGTTTTTTTCAATATTTGGTGTTAGACCCGAATATTTAGCATATTGTCCAAGTAAATTAAGAACTGACCTAAGGGAACTATCCGAGCCATCTAAAACGAAATTTGTATCATCAGCAAACTGTAATAACTTTGTTTCTTTGTCCTTAATAATTATCCCTTTAATGTTTACATTATTCAAAGAATAAACAAGTATGGAGAGACCGGGTCACCTTGCATACATCCTCTTCCTATATTAAAAAATTCGGAAAAAATACCATTTTGAATAACGCATAATTTAAAATCCTGATTCAATATTTTAATCCAATTCTGTATGTTAGGGCCAAAAATTAAAAGATTCTAAGGTTTTTTGTATAAACCTCCATGATACCGAATCAAACGCCTTCTCGAAATCAACAAAAGTGCCAGAGCTGGTTTCTTATTTTCTTGTGTATAACTCTTAACATCATATAATGTCCTTATACTTTCTCCTATAAATCTACCTTTCAAAAATCCTGTTTGATTTTCATGAATCAATTCTGGCAATGAAGGTTTTATTCTGTTTGCTATACATGCAGATATCAGCTTATATGCAGTGTTTAGAAGAGATATCGGTCTCCAATTTTTCAACAAATTTCTTTTTTTTATTACATGTACCTTTCGGTAATAGGGTGATAACACCCTGCTTTTGTGTTGTAGATAAGGATTTACACAAGAAGGAATACTTAATAGATCTAAATACAAATAACTTCACTTCTTTCCAAAAGAATTTAAAAAAATCAACAGGAAAGCCATAAGGACCCGGGCTTTTATCATTATTTGTATTTTTCAAAGCCACTCACTTCTTTTAAAGTAATCTGACATTCAAGGCTCACTTTAACATCCTCGGATAGTTTGGGGACAACATAATCACCTAAAAGTAAATTTAAATCAACAACTTTTAAGTTCTCATCTTGATTTTTTTAAAGATAAATCTTTATTTCATTTAGTAGATCTTTTTTTTCAGTCATCTCTTTTCCATCTGAGGGTCACGATGACCTTAAGTCGTCATGTTTCGTTCGTCGTCGTCCGCCGTCCGCCATGCGCCGTGCGTTAAGTTTTCACATTTTGAACTTCTTCTCAAGTTATACTAGAGCGATTTAGCTAAAACTTACATGAAATGATCCTGACATGGTCCCGACCAAGTGTTGTTATTTTTCGGGTCGATCCGAAATCCAAAATGGCCGCCACAGCCGGCATATGAAAACTCATTTTGAACTTCTTCCCAAGTTCTACCGGTACGATTTAGCTGAAACTTGCATGAAATGATCCTGACATGGTCCCGACCAAGTGTTGTTATTTTTCGGGTCAATCCGAAATCCAAGATGGCTGCCACAGCCGCCATCTTAAAAACGTATTTTCAACTTCTTCTCAAGTTCTATAGGTGCGATTTAGCTGAAACTTGCATGAAATTATCCTGACATGGTCCTGACCAAGTGTTGTTATTTTTCGGGTCGATCCGAAATCCAAAATGGCCGCCACAGCCGGCATCTGAAAACACATTTTGAACTTCTTCTCAAGTTCTACCGGTGCGATTTAGCTGAAACTTGCATGAAATTATCCTGACATGGTCCCGACCAAGTGTTGTTATTTTTCGGGTCGATCCAAATCCAAGATGGCTGCCACAGCCGCCATCTTAAAAACATATTTTCAACTTCTTCTCAAGTTCTACCGGTGTGATTTAGCTGAAACTTGCATGAAATGATCCTGACATGGTCCCGACAAAGTGTTATTATTTTTCGGGTCGATCCGAAATCCAAAATGGCTGCAACAGCCGCCATCTTGAAAACACATTTTCAACTTCTTCTCAAGTTCTACCGTTGCATGAAATGATCCTGACATGGTCCCGACAAAGTGTTGGTTTTTGTTTGGGTGGGGGGGGTCGATCCGAAATCCAAGATGGCTGCCACAGGCGCCATCTTGAAAACACATTTTGAACTTCTTCTCAAGTTCTACAAATGCGATTTAGCTGAAACTTGCATGAAATGATCCTGATGATACGATCTGGTTGATCCCAAATTGAAGGTTGTTATCAAGACACCATATATGATTAATTTGACTATTGCCGAGGTAGTCAGATGACCGTTAAGGCCCTTTGGCCTCTTGTTAAACCAAGTATATCTGCGTAAATCAGGATTATTATCCCGCCAAGGGTCACAAAGTTGTAAATCTTCCATCTTTTTTAAAACTCCCTGTCTAGAGGATGGATTATTCACATGGACATAATTGTACGTATCCATTTTTGGATCTGTCATAGGGTTCCAATCCCCACAAATAATCACAAATTCGTTATCAAAGGAATCTATAATATCTCCGTATTCCTAAAAATAGCAGGAGTATCCTTGTTTGGTCCATAAATATTTATCAGTGTTAAAGTAAATTTAGAAATTTTGATACTTAAGGCTATCAAATTACCATTTTCATCAGCTTTCTTTTCATTAATAATATATTCAAAATTAGTATCAAAATTAGTATCAAATAAAAAAGCAACCCCTCTAGAGTTTCCTCTAAAATTATTGAATATACATTCATAACCCCATTGTGCCCTTATAATGGCAGCATCCGAATCTTTAAAGTGCGTGTATTGAATGCAGTTCTTCTTTTGAGGTAGTTAAAAACATCATGTCTTGTCTTGAAATCGCCAAGGCCCTGTTGTTAAGTACACTCTATATAACAACTTATAGTTGAATTGTGTAAAATGCGAAAAATATATGGTCCCATAAACACAATAATACACGCACAAAAAAACAACAACAAAAAAACAGAAAATTATACATCACAATTTCTATCCTTCCGTTCAACATTCCCTACTTAAGCCACCTGGGCAATAGCTAGCCACCTGGGCAATAGCTAGCCACCTGGCCAATAGCTACCTTATTTGCAACAAGAAAGAAACTATTGAGCGTAACACCATTGGTCATTGGTCAATGTGTCACTCTAGTCCAAAAAAACCATCAAAGAAAGCGGGTACCGACCTGGCTACACAGATCGACACATGTACATCTTTCAAGACCAAAATCCAACCCTCCAAGCATTTGGTAACTTTTAGGTTGTACACACACACACACACACACACACACGTATATATATATAAAGGTTATTTTCAATATTGATAATTGTAATGCATTACACATTGTTTGCATTGGAATGATATTTTTTCTATTTCCTAGACTCACTCTAGGCATATGTTAATATATTGAATTGACTGACTTAATTGACATACAGGCAGCCTTATATTGGTAATAATTTGATAAATTACTGTCAAAGTAAGGTACCTTCTCTGTGTGTGTATCGATAGTACTATTGTACCCGTCTACACAAGAGTGACGATATATATACATGTGCATTCAGCACCTACACCAAACTAATGTTTGGTTGTGTGGTGTGTCCATGATTTAGAAAGCCTTTTTTAATGACAACCGAGTCGTATTTCCTACTGGATTGGTTACATGGCAAAATGGAGATTATCAAAAGGCACGCACCTTATCAACAGTTCCATTCGATGGTAGATTCGTTATGGTATTGGTTTTGTTTCATATGACTTCTAAGTTGAATCTCCATTAAATGGTCAACAATATCGGAATATCATGTTACAGAAACAAAATTTAACAAAGCATGACAATTTACTGACTCGTGCCATATCCAGGCTCCAAACTCACGATCTACGGTACCCTAGCCAAACATATCTGTTTCCATCCACCACCGCGCCACATTCACGCCCCCAAAAAAGGACGTTTCTAAGACAAAGTGATAGTCGGTTCGATATGCTGACATGAGCACTATGGAAATTGTCAAATTGAATCTTTGTATCAACAACACATAGTGTATATGATACATTGCGTTTAGTAAGGCCAAAAAAATTCTCTTTATGGTAACCCGATCGACCCCAATTTTTTGCCCACTTTTCTACGAAAAAATATTAAAAAGTCGTGATTTTGATCTCATACTCCGGTTCTGGCCATCATTTAAGAGTGAAAAACACTAAAAAAAAGAAAAGAAAAAAATCCTCCCGACCTACCGACCCTATTTTTGTTGCCAATGTAACCCTAATCAAACATTGTTTTTGCCTAATTATGAGATATCAAAGAAACACATTTAAAGTATGATAATTTATTGACTCGTGCCCTATCTGGGCCTCGAACTCACGATCTACGGCACCCAATCGCCTAGCCAAACATATTTACGCCTTCTACCACCGCGCCACATCTATGTCGATGTGCTGATATGATCACTGTGTAATATCATCTTAGAAAGAGTAATATTTCTCGATTCTGACAACGATCCGCTAACTTTCAGTGCCGCGCATGGACGACAATGCTGGACCCCAGTGATCACGTGTTGTGGTCGACATCCCCAAAAAACAATGCAATAGACACTTGTCCTTGGCCGGAGAAGAGTTCTGATCCAAATCCTAAAGAGCATTTGTGGGATCATTTAGGACGCCAAGTCTGAGCTAGAAATCTTCCGGTTCAAAATCTTGAGTTAACGGCGGTACTCCATGTGGAATGGGGAAGAATCCCGATGATTCTGGTTATCGTCTGATATATATGAAACATGCGATGACGTATACTGTTAACAGATATTGACAAACAGCTCTTTATGCAAATAAGAGATGTTTTCTGTTTCTTTTATCTTTTATTGAAATGAAATTAATCAATGCCTGTATTTTAGATGGATATGTAATAAGCAACTCACATAAATTTTGAAACTTGAAACATCAGCCTCAAAATGCATATATCATTGTTACCTTTGTTCAAATCCGGACTTTCCCTTCAAGTGGTACCTGTACAGCTAATGAGACATGGCCTTAGGGTATTTGGCTAACATAATTCTAGTTAAAGTTTATTAAAGACCCTGTTAAAACTAGTGATTTGTTTTATGTCTATATATCACTTCTTAGGTGTACTTCAACATAACTTAGTTGATACAGTGTCTATGCATCTATCCTAAGCTTAGATGTTACTTGGCTCGTGGCGTTTGTAAATTTTGGTAAATTATGCCAAAAATTGTACATTTCAGTTTTGCAAGTCCACAGGGTTTAGCACATATTTCTGTCACCAAATAATCACGCCATTGTTTACTAGTGTTTATAGCATGTACTAGGAGCGCTGGTTCTGACCCGATTCAAAAAAGGCATGCAAACACACATGACACAGTCTTTTTTACCTTGTAAGGACAAGAATTCCACGGAAGTGGATGTGTCGCCTGCACAGCATCACAAAACATAGTTAATTACAGTTGAAAATATTGTTCATAATTAGGTAAAGTTATCAAGTCGCGTAACTCTTGCAAATATTGACAGATTTTGACCAATATCGAACCCATTTAAGATCTCATTGATTTAAAGCATTACACCAAATTTGGTTGAAATCGGACAATAAATATTTAAGTTATCGAGCGGAAACCATGGATGTATCTGTTTTGACGATTTAAAGTCCCGTTACTCTTGCAAATATTGACGGACTTTGACCATTATCAAACTTATCCGAGATTTCATTGATGTTAAGCAATATACCAAATTGGGTTGAAATCAGACAATATGTAATTAAGTTATCGCACGGAAACCGTTTTCCGGACGCCGACGACATAGTGATACCTAAGTGTCGCCCTTGCGTTCCAGGCGACACAAAAATGGCGGCTAATCAAGTACACCAAAGAAATGATATCAGTGGCGTAGGAAGATGAAACGTAATGGGTGGAGGGGGGAGGGGGGGGGGCAAAGGTCCTCAATATTTCGTAACACCCCCCCCCCCTCGGGCGCCCCGCACCCAAAGAAGGTAATTGATATACTTGTTTTATATATCTATAGGCAGTGGCCTCGCTAACAGGAAATTAATGAATACGCAAATAAAAGGTATTCCCTGGAAAATATTATGATAAAGAATGACTGATATGAGTTTTACGATGGAATTTGATGATTTTGCGAGCGCCAAGATTTGGGTGATTTTGGGGTCCGGGGGTCTCCCTCGGGACAAAAATTACGATTTAGACTGACAGAGATGAGTTTTACGACGCATTTTGTTGAATTTGCGAGGGATTTTGGTGTTTGGGGGATCCAGGAGTCTCCCCCGAGAAAAAAAATTACGATTTAGAATGGCTGAGATGAGTTTTACGAAAAAGACATGTTTGCCCCCCCCCCTTCCTACGCCCCTGGATATATAGACATACCAAAAATAAAGCACTCATTTGAACAAACTCCGTCGCACTTACCTTAATCTATGTCACAGGTCAAATATCAGGTCTCCTGGTTATTAATAATAAGTTATTCAAAAGATATTTAAGTCTATTTCTTCTTCTTCTTCCAATTTAAGGGACAGACTCACAAGGTTTGAGAGCATTTGCCCCTGGGAGGTGGCATCAATATATTATATACAATGTATATATATAGATAGATAGATAGATAAAAGCAGGCCGTGTGTATTACTAAGGAAGGTTGTGTCTAGCCAGGGTTGTCCGGAACTTGTCCAGGACAGGCATCTGAGCTAGAGATGTTGGTTATGAGATCCACTCGATGATGGTACGAGGGAAGAATGAAAATTTGTAGAGGTTTTTGTTAGAAGGTATCTGATTTAATCTGTGTGCACCTTTTGTTCTCCTGTCGCCTGATGTAATATGTTGTGATGGGTCGATATCCACCACAGGGACCTGGCACGAAATTTATTAACATTAGTATACATATATATATATTATAGTATCAAGGGTATGAACTCGGTGGTCGGGAAAAACGAACCTATTTTTTTAAAAACCGTGATTACTTTAATAAATGGGTTCTATACAACACTGACGGATATCTTACCTTAAAGAGAAATAATTTATCTTTCCATTGAGTGCTTGATGAACAAAATTGGCCAAGTATTGACGAAATTATGGCTTGATGAATCGGGAAATTAACGAAAAATATGCTAGGTAGACATTTCCCTGTCCGGTCGAAAGATGTTATCATGTTGGCGACTCATATTGGTTGTAAACATACCTTGCAGTCCTTCTCTGGATTTGATCTGCTGTGTATGGATCTCAGCTTACAAGTGTGGTGTATGTGGCTGCTTTTATTTTCCTTGTGCATGATGACACATTCCGTCTAAGGAATCATAAAGTTTTGTTGGCCTTATTTGTTATGGTATGAATGTGTGTGTTCCAATTTAGGTCATGGTTGATGGTGACCCCTAGATATTTTCCAGATTCTACAATATCTAAAATTTGGTTGTGTAGTGTGTAATTGAATTTAATACTGTTTTTCTTCCTAGATGTGTTAATGACGGCATACTTCTTAACATATTTGCCATTTATTTTCCGTCTTTCAGGTGATTTCAGGTCATTTTCCAGTTTCTGACAGTCTTGCAGTGAGGAGATTTCTGTGTAGAGGAAGCAATCAGGAAATAATTTAATGTTACAAGAAACAGAGTCTACTATATCGTTAATAAATACAAGAAAGAGAAGTGGGCCGACCATTGTCCCTTGAGGAACCCCAGAGAGGACTTGGGCCCCATCCGAGTATGTTCCATTCAGTAAAACTTTTTATGTCTGTCATTTAGAAAAGAAGTAAACTAATTAACCACGTTTGAGTTGATACCATAGTATTTTAATTTAGATAACAGTCTGGAGTGTGGAACTTTGTCAAAAGCCTTGGAGAAATCAAGCAGGGCCATGTCAATTTGTTTATTTTTATCTAGGTTCCGAGCAAAATCATCAATGGTTAATATTAGTTGTGTGTCAGTGGATAGTTTAGACCTGAACCCATTTTGTAGATTTGTGAGGATGTTGTGATGTTCAAGGTGAGACATGATGTTGCTGTGAATGAGGTTTTAAAAGTTTACAGACAATACTGGTAAGTGACACAGGCCTGTAGTTCTCAGCAATTGTTTTATGATTGCTTCTCGCCAGTCTGATTTTGAAAGAGATAGGCAAGTGCTAAAGTGATTTCGGGGGCCAGATCTTTAAGAGACCTAGAATGAAGGTCAATGTCATTCATTTGACCAAACTTGATAGTCCTTCATCCCAGCATGTCACAGGCCAAATATCAGGTCTCTAGGCCTCTTGGTAATTCATAGGTCGATTAAAGACTTTAGCCTATTTGACCCTGTGATCTTGAATAGTCAAAGGTTATACATCTGAACAAACTTGGGTCACCCTTCATCCCAGCATGTCACAGGCTCAATATCAGTCACTATCTATAGGCCTCTTGGTTATTTAGAAGTTGTTTCAAGACTTTTGACTATTTGACACCTGTGACCTTGAATGAAGGTCAAGGTCATTCATTTGTACAAGCTTGTAGATCTTCGTCCCAACATGCTATAAGCCATATAAGCCAAATTTCAGGACTCTTGGTCTTCAACTTTCTGATAAGTTGTTTAAATGGAGAAGTAATAGTTGATGCCGGACAACCGAACAACAGACTACGCACCACGATATTAGCTCACTTGCAGTTCGGGCAGATGAGCTAACTTGCCAAGAAACTTTAGACTAAAACAAGATATTGTGGACAGCACATTTTATTTAGTACATAGATGTACCGGCTTGAAGATATACAACAAATTGTGCACCGATATCATGATGGGAACCAATTTTAAAATTGTAAACATTATTGTTCATTAACTTTTTTTAAAAATCAAAAACGTTGTTAGTCCATATAAGGGAAAAAATTCACCATGAAAAAAATGACAGAAGGTGGGGCTTATGAGAATATCTATAACATCTAGAAGTCATTATTGAAATATTTTTCAGTATCTTCATAATTGCCCACAATCAGCAATTACAATTTTCTGGGATGTTTTTCCACTTTGGCTGCCATATTTTTCAATATTCTTCACTACATCCATCCCTTCCACAACAGACCCAAACACTACATGCTTGCCATCCAACCTGTAAATAAAGAATATTATTGTCAGAACCAAAGTTAATATTTCAATACACATTGCTTTATGATACATTCAGGTCGGACTCGAATTAAAGTTATAAAACAATTTTGAATGAGATGTAAATAAGAAATTGTGGGAAACCATAGGTCCATTGGCCTGAACTGTCGTATAAAGAATAAAACAAAGACATATAAACACTATATCAATGCCCATCAGGCTTTTGAAATCAGTCAATGATAATATCAATTTAACCTTTAATCTTAAAGAGTATTTGATTCTGATATCTATAACATTCCGTATGAAAACTGAGCAAATAAATCTCATGTGCTCTCCCAATAAGACTAAGTAAATGTGACCCACTCCCCAGGGAAAAAGCCGAGACCCCTGGGCCACAAATATTGTAGAGGGCTTTGAGACCTTTTAATATATGCAGAGTATTTGGTTCCATCATGTCTTTGAATTTAGGAGATTTTTTTAAAATTTTAGCCATTTTGACCCCTGGGAGTAGGTCAGGGACCTATATGGATGTGATGTTAAAATGCTATCTCAGGCTAACAATTCTAACAAAGTTTGACTCGATTTTTATGAAAATTGAGCAAATAATACTCATAAATGTATTATCCCTATATAAACTTTAGTAAATTAGAACCCTCCTCAGCAGAAACAAACGACACTTGACTACAGACAAACGGCAATTAGAATAGGTCATTTCACGACACTACTTCTTCTCAGGTGACTTAGTAATAATTGTTCATACATAATATCATGATTAAGTACATAACATTGATTTTGGTATAATATTTCAAGACACTAAAGACACAGTGTGTGAAGTGCAATGTATAAATTGATTTACCATCGATTAATCCTACTTTCTGGTGATTATGACACCATATTTGTGTTTGTATCATCATTTATGCAACATCACTATCATTGGGGAAAAATCCCTAACATGAATTAAATATACAATACTTTTGTCAAGTTAAATGTTATAAATTTTGTCAATGAATTAGCCATGGTAATCGTGGTAATATTGCTATCCTTGCAACAGATACATACCACGAAGTCTTGACTGTGCAAAGGAAAAACTGGGATCCGTTTGTGTTTGGTCCAGCATTGGCCATAGACAGAACACCTACATAGATGTATAGAAAATTTATGATGAAAGTCTTTGCTCAATTTTAATTTGAAAAAGACAAAATTTCTACATAGATACATATTAATTTTTACAATGTACCAGTAAATAAATTATAGTTGAAATTTATTCAGAAGGATTGGTCCAAGAACTAAGTAATTTTATATATTTTTTTATATCTAATAACACCATATACATATGTATATTCCAATAGTTGGTCTTACTTTTTTATCACTATACCTTATTAATTATAACTTACCTGGCCCTGTGTGCTTGAGTACGAAGTTTTCGTCAGCAAACTTCTCTCCGTAGATGCTCTTACCACCAGTTCCGTTACCTCTGGTGAAATCTCCACCCTGACACATGAAATCAGTAATGACTCGATGGAAGGTAGATCCTTTATAACCAAATCCCTTCTCTCCAGTGCAAAGGGCTCTGAAGTTTTCTGTTTGGAGAAAAAAACCAAGAGTAACTAATCAGTCCCATGGAATGAAGCAGCACAACATAACCTGGCTCATGTTAAAAACATCACATATTACAATGTAGTAATGCTCCATTTTAACTATTATATAGAGTGAAACATGTATGATACAACACTATGGGGGTACTGCCTCTTATGGTCAGATTAAACAGGTTGTCAGAAAAGTCAGGTTGACTAGAAATTGTATAGGGGAATACACCACGATTATTTGACAGAATGTCAGAAAAGTCAGGACTCCGATTGGACAGGTTTCATTTAGGGCTGTAACCAGTACCCGTCAAAATAGGAAACATTCTGACATATGTCTGTGTATATATGTAAAATTCAGTTATAACTAGTACAAAATCTCGCTCATCTGTTCGGTTTTACTTACAAAGGATGACACTTCAAGTTCATCTGCTTACAACCTGTAAACAAGCAACACTGTTGCAATTTTTATCTCCCATGAGAACTGATCATGAATGGCGAATGTTTACTTTCACTGTTGGTAAACTGTATAGGATAACTCCAGAGGCAGCCCAAATGAAGTGGCGTCCTCATTAGGGAATATACAGTATATAACTTCTTTAACTTCTGGCTGCGACAGAAGCCATTGAGAAAGATTTCCATATATACGGATTCAATCCATATGTAAATCTTTCTCAATGGCTTCTGTCGCAGCCAAAAGTTAAATCATTCATTCAAAATTCTCCCCATATATAGTCTACGTCTCTCTGGGCTAACACTCAATTTTGCTTAGCGTTGAAATTATGCAGAAGTTGTTGGGGTTTTTTTAGCAAAAAAGAAATTTTTAATTAGCAAATTTATGCATTTCTTCAATGAAAATATTAAATCCAGAAGCATTAAATATTAAATAATGTCTTTTTATTGACACACAAGTTAGCTCCAGATGATTACATATCAATCCTACACGGTGTGTGTTTACATTCCTTCATCATTAAAACATATAATGGATAGGGCACTATAAGTTTGATACGATTACTATCGAATGTTGAAGACTGACTATGACAGCGTTGTGACTGAAAAACAAGAGGCCCAGAGGGCCTATATGGCTCACCTGTTTTATTGTTGTGTTTTTCTTTAAGTAATTCTGTAATTTAGTAATTAGTGATTCAAAATCACAAAGACAACTTGACCCCATGATCTGTTTAATTTTGAATCACAACCATATAATGATGCTATAGATACCATACGAACAGCTATCCAATACATAGTTTCAGAGAGGAAGTTATTTATATGAAAATAGTAGCCTAATTAACCTTTTTGACCCAAGCAGGTCAGCCTATAAGGATGCTACCATTGCATTACGAGTGCTATCCCATGCTTAGTTGCAGAGAAGTTGTTAATATGGTAACAGCCAATTGACCCCTTTTGACCCCATCCCTCTGCCTAGGGGGGGGGGTCAGCCCCATCATTTGTACAATTTTGAATCCCCACCCCATAAGAATACTACCATTGCATCATGGGCACTATGCCATGCTTAGTTACAGAGAAAAAGTTACTTTATATGGAAATAGCCAAATTGACCCCTTTTGACCCTGCCCATTAGGCCCTTAGGGGGTCAGCCCCATCATTTGCACAATTTTGAATCCCCACCCTATAAGGGTGCTACCATCGCAATATGAGTGCTATCCCATGCTTAGTTTCATAAAATGTTACTCCGCTAACCAGTCAACTGAGAATGCTTAGAGTTATGAACTTCTTTGCCATCAATCGTTTGACTTGTAACGCAGCGCAGCGAGAAATTCTCTACCTTGCATCAAAACACTGTTGACAGCGTTATTACCGTGCTACCCCAAATGAGAACGACAAAACTCAAAGTACATATGGGGTTTACATTTCATAACCAAAACCATCACGTTTTCAGATGATTAGGTCTATTTTTCAGCAAGCATGGACGGTAATGACATTGATGCGTTATTTAGACAGATAAATCCAGGTTCGCTAAAGTAAAAGTTGTGAATGAATGGCTAGTTAGCTTAAACGATCTATAATATCATCAACAATGCGTCTGTATCTACTAACAAGAGGCCAATGGCCTCGTAGCACAATGGTCCAGTTAATTAATGTTTAACAATTGGTTTTGACTAATATTCTTGATTATCACTCATATGCACTGTTTAAACTAATAATTAATTAGGACAATTCAAATGACCACTGGTATTTAATTGTTATCAATGTTGGTATTAAAACAATCATAAAATTCTTTCAAGACAGATGTCATTCATCACATGTTAAGTTATATATAGATCAACAGTTTTATAAAAAGATTGATTTGTGCAGAACAGTTTTTTTCTGAGCAGGATTTTAGTGTGAGCGTATGCAGAAGCAGCATCTTCTTAGTAAGAATATTGTTTGGGACCAACTCAAATAGCATCAACTTAACTTCAATATTAGAAAATTTTAAAAAATTCAAAATTTAACAATGCTGTTTATTCAAATTTATCAGAATATTGTTATACGATAAAAAATAGTTGGGGAAACTGTTTCCTGTATGATTGCTTATCGGTATCACACATGTACAACTATGTATAATCAAAGTGTTAAGTTGACTAGACTTTTAAAAGATACCTGCTGGAGGAGGGCTTAATTCATTATAGGTGTCAAAAAAAATCAATGATGTTTGGCTTTCCCGGTTATAAGAGGTAAACTGAAGTTGCTTCAATACCTTGAAATTAATTACTTATCTTTTATCTCATTTTCTTCAACACAATATAAACTTCACAATTAAGATAACAATGCACAAGTTGTATTGGCTGGGTCTCGGCACAACGGAATGTGTACTACGGGTCAACAAATTGACATTGGCAGCTACAGTCGAGCCTTTCCCAGGGCCTTGATAACAAAATACATTAATTAACTCTCAACCATTGTTTTTCCCTTTAACAGTAAATGGTATATGTAACACATTTACGCACACATATAGGCCTATAAACAGCATCTAGATGAAACTAGGTCACCTGACTTGTGACACTGTCCAGGGAATATAGATTATCCAACACAGGTAATTATGATGTCATGACACTTTGAGTAACATATTTAAGAATAGAAAAATAATGAATATTTCTTAATTGCCTTAATCTTTTCTTAAACTTTATTTCTTTTGTATGAAGTGGTACCGTCGGCCATATAATTTCCCATAATGCATTGTGTTTCTCATTTAAATATTACTATAGACAAAGAAGGAATGAAATATATTTTAATTCCTCAAAAATAGAGTTTATGTCTGTTTGTCGCCAAGTTTTATCAGTTCGGTCCTTATCTATAACTACATGTCTCTGCCAAATTTCATTGCTGTCAATGGTGTATAACTTGAGATATCCTGTTCACAACGTGATTTTCAAAACTAGGGGGTATGCTATAAGCTACGATGGAGCTAGCTCCATCGTGCTAAAAAACAAACCAAATATTCTTCAAATTGAATCAAAATTCTTTAGAATAGTATGTCTTTATCTTAGATATCTTAACAAATCTTCATATTTCTAGTAAAATGCACATGAAACTCATTATAGATCTAGCAATGCTCATCACGTAGGGAGCCACCATATTATGTCACTGCTGCAGGCCGTGTGCAAAAACTCAAAACACACGTGGGATTTATAAGACGGGGTCTAAACAGACTTGGATAAGGCAAAACTAACAAACTACATGGTAAGTGGCATTTTTAACTGTACTGTTATATATAATTAGTAGGGCTGTGGATTGTCTAACATGTTCCAATCCGGTCCACGATTCAGGGTTGACGATTCACACATTGGACTACGAATCACCAGTTAGATACAAGCAAAAGTAAAACTGTTTTTATTGATAAATCAATAATGCTTAGCCCTCTTATATATTGATAAATGTTTGATTGATAATAAAACCAATTTTAGCAGTTTTACATTCCTTATCATTAAGCAATAGAGTTACAGGTGAAGTACAGCAGGATTCAGTCACTGCAACTGTAAAATAATCAAATCATTTGAATTTTGAAATGATGTCATCTCAAAAACACTACTGCAGATCAATTAGGGCATGAATCAAAAGTCAAAGCATCTGTGAACTGGTACACTGTATATAAATTATCATGGTAAGGCATAAATAACCATATCAAAACATTTCATTGTTACTTTTATTTTGGTTAAATACAGAAAAATATTGAGATTTAGAAAAAAATGTTTAAATCTGTAAGAGTAATTACAATTTAATTTGGTTCTAGGCCTATAAGTTTTATTTTTAATCAGGTGATTTATGATTTTGCATAGTTGCAGAGAAGAAGTTGTTTATATGGAAATAGCTAAATCAACCCCTTTTGACCCCACCCTTCAGGCCCCCGGGGGGTCAGCCCCATCATTTGCAAAATTTTGAATCAAACCCTATAAGGATGTAACCATTGCATTATGAGCTTAATCTCATGTTAAGTTGCAGAGAAAAAGTCATTTATATGGAAATTGACCACTTTTGACCCCGCCCCTCAGGCCCCCGGGGGTAAGCCCTATCATTTGCACAATTTGGAATCCCCATCCTATAAGGATGCTACCATTGCATTATGGGTGCTATACCATGCTTAGTTGCAGAGAAGAAGTCATTTATATGGAAATAGCCAAATTGACCCCTTACATATACGCGTATTTCGGATAAAAGGGCCGCACTTTTTCCCTGAAAATCGGGAGTGCGGCTTATAACAGCAGTGCGGCTAATGCCGTGGACGTAAAACCAAAATCTGGACGATGTTTTGCATTAGTTGAGTAGTGAATTGCGTACGGTGTGAAGATGAATGTAAGATTTTACTGCGCGAGTTTTGTAAACTTACTATATCATAGCAAATCACTGTAAAAGTGTTTAAAAAAGATAAATGATAAGCAATGAAAAATATATTAAAGGATCGAAATTATTAAAATATCAGATGCATGTAAGAATTGTTGAACTTCAAGGAAAATTCCGCCGCTGAAACGTGCTTTGTTCACCAATTCGTAACACGATTGCAAGTTTAATAAGTTAGTATCATCTGAAAGGAAATCATTGTAGAAAGTGTTTAAACGAAAGTGACTATGTGATGGAAGATATAATAAGATAAAAATTTAAGGTAGCTCAGATAATCATGCGTCAATCGGTTAAAATTTGTTTAAATTGTCAGGGGAAAATCGCTCGCCGAGTGAATAGCGTGGGTTGTTTACAGGGTCACAGCTACAATGGGCGGTGTGAATTTTCGCTATTCGATTGTTGCTGCGGAATTTACCCGAAGAAATATTTATACTGAAACGTCAAAAATCATCATAATATAAGTACAATAAGGTTAAGATAGTATTATAACTATTATGTGTGTGGCAGAGGAAATGTGCGGCAGACATAGCAAGAAACTGGATCTTTCTAATGACTGCTAGTTTGCATCACGTTGGTGTACAGCTACGGTTCACATGGTGTATTGTCTCGTAATCTCGTTCGTGTGGATTTATTCACTGAAATAATCACAATCAGTTTTAATTTGCGTGTTTTACATGTTAATTAGAACATTATAGCGATTGGTTAATCTATTACAGAAACAGTAGTTCTATAAAACATCAGTCGTTAATCGATCTCGCTGCAGCGGTAAACACCGACGAGTTCTTAAATCCGGAGTTTAGCAGAGAAATTAGAGGCTTCGGTGATAGTTGACATTCATGGAAGTAGCCGTTAGGCTAACAAATGACGAACGTGTGTAAGACAGCTCTAAACGAGAGTCGGCATTGTATACACGTAGACGATCTTTGTACAGTCCAAAGAGTATATTTATAAGTGAACAATCGGGCAAGGATGGCTAAAGTCGGTAAATGAATGGTGTGATGGTATCCGAGTATAGATTTGCTTGATGAAATGGGATAAATATAAAAATTTCTTCGCCATAATCATGTCTGCGTACGCAGTAAATTTATTAAAGGTATGAGGAATTCGGTCTAATTACGATTCTCATCGCGGCTG